>JAEAOA010001419.1:760000-795000 GCA_016746295.1 Potamilus streckersoni
CAATGTAGGTGACATAAGCTTTAGAAAATAGTGTTTTGTTCCTGTTTACCATCCAATCAGACACAAGTTACCTAATGATCTATTTAGGTCCATTTCTTAAGAAATTGGTCCTCTTGATTGTTTATCTTAGCACCTTATTTTTCATCGTTCCTATACATTACAACACTCTGCTTAAAAGCATATATGGAAGGATTTTGCAAATCGAATGTACAAGTATAAATGTAATATTTTCCCAAAATAAGCAAGAAATTACACAAACTGTCCAGTTATTCACTTCCTAAACGAATTTCTTTTATTTAACAAATGTACAATATTTGGGCAAGATGGTGCGAAATGATCAATAAAACTGTACCAGAACTGTGAAGTAATATTGCAATCATAGAAAAAAAGTTCAATGCTTTCATTTTCTCTCTTGCAAAACGTACATTGTTTGTCGTCCAATATTTTTATTCTTTTCAAAAAATCATTAGTAGCGATTATTCTGTAGATTAATCAAAAGTTAAAAGAGATCAATTTGTTATCCTGAGTAAACACAATTTCGCCCGATATAAATCTCAGACCCCTGCTCACTACTTATATTTGTATTGAATAATTGCTTCCAAGATTTTTGCTTAGCAATATTTTGCCTTTTAGCCCTTTTTAAAAGATCTTTGTAAACAAACTTGAGTAAATTATATTTTTCACATCCATTATTTTATCCTCCTGCCGTTCAAAATTATTATATACTAAATGTTTTTTATTGCTTCTTTCCATTCTTTTGGAATTTTGGATATTAAGGAGAAATATTTCAAGAAGTCACCTCTTTTAGTCTTTAGTTTTATCATTTCAAAAGGTAATAAATTGCCATGATCATCTACTAGATCATTAAAAATTTCAAAACCAGCTTTTGTCCAGGATATGAACGTTCTAGGGTGGGGGATAAAATTAAAAATGCTCATGTATAAGAACTCATTTGCACTTTGAAGTTCCCCTTTCCAATAAAATACCGCCAAAATGACATCTTTCCAAAACCGTTCTTCATAAGCTTACTAAATTCTTATAATTTCCTTCTCCCTAAATTTCAAATATCCTTTTGATTTCTGAGTATAATTGTATTGACTAAGTTCAGCCAAGCTCCATTTACATTTTCCAACAATCTTTTTACGCATCTTATCTTAATATACTTAATAAATGAGAATATAGGTATCATATTGAGTCCTCCCTCGTTCTCTGGGGCTACTAATATATCGCGTTTAATTCTCTCTACCATTCCATTCAATACAAATTTAAATAATGTACGATTTAATTCTGCTTCGTCTTTGGCTGATGGATTTGGAAGTGCTGAGAAAAGATGTATAAATATGGGCAGAACAAGGGTTTTTACAACAATTACCTTACCAACGAGAAACAGATATCTTTGACTCCAGCTTGCCAATATTCAGTTTGCCTTTGTTAGTTTCTTCATATATTTAATATCCACCATTTTTGTAGATCTGGCGAAAAATCTATGTAAAGGAATGTAATGTTCGAGGACGACGAAATTAGGCCCATATCGGGACACATTCTTTCATTAGAAAATTTATTGTTTCCAATCCAAACGGCTTTTGTTTTTGTTGTATTACATTTAAGTCCAGACAATAGAAAAAAATCTTTGCGAGATATTCATAGCTGAATTAAGAGAAACTCGAGATCCATCAAGAAGAATAAAAGCGCCGTCGGCATACTGACCCAATTTATATTCATTGACATCAAAGATCAGTCCCGTACATCCATATTTTGCTTTAAGGTTATAACTAAAATCTCAACCCCAATAATAAACAAGTAAGGTGCAAGGGGATCTCATTGACGATATCTTCTTTCGAGTCTAATAAAGATGATATATGCCCATTATTTATAAAACAACTTTTAGATTCATTACAAAACAGCCTAAGCCACTAACAAAACGAATCACCAAAATTGAGACATTGTAAAGCTTCTTCTACAAAGGTCCATTCAATTGAATCAAAGGCTTTTTCTAAGTCTATTAGTAAATTAAATAAACCATATATATTTTCATTGTCAGGTTGGTTAATGATATCGTATCGTACAGTAGCCTGGTATTTTCTCCAATAAATCATCCAGTCATAAATCTTTTTTTGGGTATCACTGATTACTGAGTGAAGAACCTTTTTAATCCTGGCTGCAATGGATCCCGAAGCGATCTTATAGTCAATATTTAAAAGTGATATAGGTCTCCAATTTTGGAAGAATCGTCTTTTTCTTCCTTTGGTAGACATGTAATGACTCCTTGAATCAGAAAAATGTTTCCTACAGTGTATCCATAATTTATTGATCTACAAAGGAATCCCCAAGAAACTTCTAGAAGAATTTATAGAACTATACAGTGAATCCATCTGAGCCAGGACTTGTTCCGTTTCCCATATTTTTTAGAGACAAACCACATTAATTTAATGTAAGCACACCATCGCACTAATCTCTTTCCTCTTGACTGAGTTTAATATTGTGATTAAAAAATCTTTTTTGGTTAGATAATCTATTAGAAGCTTCTTGAGTCCCCTCGTCATCAAGCCGAACAATTCTACTTTTGCACAATTCCATATAAAATCGTTTTTGGGCTTCTAAAATATCTATTTGATCAGATAATTTTGTCCCATCGTCTAAAATAATTTCCATTATTGTCCTATTTACGTAATTTCTATTTTCAAGATTTAAAAAGTACCTTGTGCATTTTTCTCCAAATTCTTAACATCTGGCTTTAGATTTTAAGATAACGCCCTCTATGTACTTTTTCCTAGATTCCTCTAATGTTGCTTTCTTTTCTTCTAACTTTTCTAAAGTTTCCCCATCGGTGTTATTCATCATTTCCCAATAAGTTTCTATTATTTCTTGTTCAAATTTTTTAAAAATGTTTCCCGTTTCTCTTTCGTTTCCTTACTAGAGAAGCATAGAGTTTCTTTGAATATTTCAAAGAACATTTGGTCATTACAGGATAAAGAAACATGGAGGGAGTCATCTTTATTTCCCCCTACAAAATATTCATTTACAGTGTCAGCTATACACTTTTTGACTAAACCAGTATACTCAATGTTGTTGTGCACGCATCAAACGTAATCATATGAATGTTTTTAGACACGAAAAAGTAATCTAATCTACCTTGTTTCAATGGAGATTTTTGCCTCCAGGTATATATCCTTAAGACTTGATTCAAATGTCGCCAGGGATCAATAAGTTCCAATTCATTTTTTATGTTTTGTATCACTGCTCTAGACTGTTGGTGTTTGTCATATAAAATATTAGAAGTATCCAAGTCTCAATCCTGAACAGTATTTCACTCTCCACACATTATAATTGATGAGTTCTCAAGAAATAAAATCTCCTTTAACTTTCTAAAGAAGCTAGGATGATCTTCGTTAAAACCATACAAATTTACGCGGGTTATTTTGTTGCAGTTAATTGTAATATCTAAAATAATAAACTTTCCTTGACTGTCACATCATTCTCTATGAAGTACAAATTCGAACATATTTCTAAAAAGTATTGCAACCCCAGCGCTATTACTAGAGCAGTGGCTAAATATACATTTGTATTCCAATTCAGCTGTCCAATATATTTCATCGTCCTTTGTACTATAAGTTTTTTGCAAGCATACTATCGATACATTCTTTTGTTTAACCCAGTGAAAAATATCCCTTCGTTTAAAAATTGAACCTTGCAGGCCTCTAACATTCATAGATAAAATTTTTACGTTATTATTTATGAGAACGGCAGAAAATTTTACATATACATGTTCTTGTACAGGAATGTATGAAGTAATTATCACCTTGAATTTATTATATGCATGGTTTTCAAATCCACACTTAAAAACATACTCACACAAAATACTAATATGTATAATAAAAACATATATGGTGTTGCAATACATGCTTTAGATTTGGTTGCAGTTAAAATTGATACCGTGAACAATAAATAACAAGTGAAACAGCTCCATTTATGATAACTCTTAATCGCCAATATGCACAGATCAATAGTAGTATAAATTACAAAATGAATGAGAGAAAGAAAGGGGGTAAGGGAGGGGAAGGAAGTATGAAAGAAGAGCATGCATGAATATTGTGAATGACTGAATAACTGAGCAAGAAAGAGAGAGCTGAAGTATTAAACGAGGATGAGTAGTGTTGAATATGATGAATAAACAACTGAGTAAGTAGATTTGAATATGGGTTAAAGATGATTTATGAATTAGTGGATAAACTGTTTAAGGGAAGATTGATATAGTTGACAAGTGAATAATAAATCTAATAACGAATAACAAAACTGATGAAGGAGGGAAAAAATTGTAAAAAATAACAAATTAGAGGAGAAAGGAGAGAATCCCCAAAAAAGGTTAACATACCTATATGGCTATTTTTAGGATTTTATAGAGTTGTATATGGCACTTATACTCTAATTTTCTCATCAATATCATCATCAATATCAAATTTTATCTTTTTCCCTTATTGGGTTTTACCATACACAAAACCGTTAAAGTACCATGCATTATCAATCTCTTGATGCCTGAATAATTTATTGATCAGTTCATCTTCGTCACATCCTCTACCAGTCTAAATCCTTTTGTCTGTTTAAAGTCTTTCCGCTTCTTGATAATTGGAAGTTTACAATCCAGTTTACAATCCAGGCTCAAGAATTTGGCAATCACTGGCCTTGGCTGTCACTGTTGGCGTGGAATCCTATGTACCGCCACTATGTCACTGTTATCCAAATTAATCTTTGTGACTTCTTTCACTACTTTTGGAATTTTCTCTCTCATAATTTCATTCTTCTCCTCCTCCAGCCCTAAAACTTTAACATTCAACTTCCTTGAAAATTGTTCCATTTGGTTTGAGGCTTGCACTAGCTTGTTTTCAACTTTCTTGAAAATTGTTCCATTTGGTTTGAAGCTTGCGCTTGCTTGTTTTGATCTCCTGCCATACTCTTTCAAGTTACACTTCATTTTGTCATTGTTCATGTTTGCCTCTTGTAGTTTTTCTCGCAATTGGTGGTTTTTGAATTCCTGTGAATCCACCCTGTCCATCAGCTCTCCTGACCTCTACTTTACTACCCTTTCACTTCTCCAGCTATCTCCTTTCTCAAATCTTTCTTCACATTCTCTAACAATTTACTCACAATGGTAGAGACAATTTCTGTAAGGTCATCTTTTTTCACCAAATTAGCAATATCAGATATAGCATCCGCTTTGGAAATGCTCCCTTTGAGCCTTTGCTTTATTTCATCTAAGTCCAGCTGAATTGTACTCAAACTTGATTCACTAAAACTTGTGTCAGATGTTTCCATTAGGGACCCACTCTGTAATCTGGTTTTCATTTGTTGCTTGTCTTGGTCCTTCTTTCCACTCATGATTGTAGCTAATCTGGTTTGGACTAATTGTTTCTCACTTTTCATTTATGATACTGATTATTACTAACCATGTACCAAATAATTATTAAAATGAAAGCAAAAATAGTCAGATAATAACACTGAAAAAAGTAAATGAGTCAAGCAAATCAGGTAGGGAGAGGCTCAAAACTGCTGAAAACTGCACACAGTAAGCTCCCTTTTCTAGTCCGTCAATCCCTCTTGGCGTGGCCATTCCAGAACGTCTGCAAGTAGATAGTAAACATGGGTGTTCACACCCAGTCTCTGTGGATAACAGAAGATCATCCATGAAGTTGAGAACACCACTATCGCGCAATGATTCCAACAATTTATGCATCATTCTAGAGAAGACTCTGGGCACATTCTGGACTCCGAAAGGCATGACTAACTACTGGTAGGTCCCGTCGAGAGTTGCAACGGCGAGCTTTGTCCTATTATCTTCCTTTTCCGGAAATCGCCAATATCTTTTGGACAAATCCAACTTCGAAAAATACTTCGCTTTTGAGACAGAAGCGAAGATTTGTTCGGGTCAGGTATCGTTTCAACTTGAAATTCTGTCCCCTGATTCATCTTTCGGTAATCGACTCCAAAGAGATGGGTTCCATCCTTCTTATGCTTCATGACTATAGGTGAGCTGGAAGAAGATTCGACGGGTTCGATTACTCCTACAGCATTCATCTGCTCGATCTCATCTCCCACCAATTATCGTTCGCGTGCTGAAAAGGTAGGGTTTTCTCTGCACGTGACGGTCATCCAACATCTTCAACCCGATCTATACTGGTGACATTATCCCGGGTAAATCCGTGTGCACATCGGAATACCCTGCCAGCAACGTCTCTAACTCTTCACGCTACTCCGCAGTCAACATGGGATCACACTCCACGTCAGAGGTTGTCTCAGTCTTCGTTAACTTACAGCTCGGGACAGTGTTCACACCTTCCCTATCACCTTCGGTATCCTCGGTGACAAATGTGGCGACAACTGAATCACTGGTGGTCTTTGGTTCTATGTACTTCTTAAGGGGATTAACATAGTAACGTTTTCCTTATTCGGTATCCGTATATGATAGGTTTGAACCCCTTCCTTCATGGTTACGACGTACGATCCCCTCTAAGAAACTTAATTCTTGTTGTTTTCTTGGGCCAACAGCAACAACACATTGTCTCCTGCTTTATACTGTGATGGTTTTGTTTTCTTGTTGTAGAATTTCGCTAGTCTCGCTTGAGTTTTTCCTGTTTGAGGGTGCAAACTTCTTCCAGTTTGTTTCGCAAATCCTCGGCGCACTTGAAGGTAATACGTACCTCGTCAACAGCGTGTTCTACCGTCCAATGCTGCTCAGTACAGCAAATACGGTTGTCCCATAAAGGAGTTTAATAGGGAAAGGAAAATCCCTTAACTCGCTTATGGTATTTCCTCTTATGCGAAAAGCATGGCAGGAATATACCGATCCCAGTCTTTGGATAGCCTTCAGACCCCTTCTTGAATGTATTTCATAGTCCCGCGAAACCGCTGAGGTTGATACGGTGTAGACGTGAGTCGCTTAATTGACATTTGTCTGTTTACTTCACCTATCAAGCATCTAACGATCTCCGTCCTTTAGTTGGTCAGAAACTCGTCGTGTAAACAGACTATCGATCAAATTCAAGCAGTGCCTCTGCAACCGGTTCCGAATCATTATTACCCTACGCGACAGCCACCGGATATCGTGTGCCATTTCCTACGACCATTGGAATATACCTACTTCCTTGTGCCGTCGCATATTTTATCGGTTCGATCAGATTCATCGATAATGGGAGTACTCCCCAAGTGACTTATTGATGATCCGTTTTCAGTGCCATTTACAGATAAATGTCACAAGAGAGACAGAACCACTTAACGTCTCTCTGCACATGCTGGGCAATAAAACTCCTTGAAAGTTTTAGCAATTGACATCTGTCCTCCCACGACGACTTGCTTGTAGAGTTGGTTACCCTTTCTAGCGTGGCGACAAATGATTACGTTCTTCTACACGAACTTCACCTCGCAATTCGGAGTTTCCTTCCTCGTTTCTTCTTTAGATTGTTTATGCAACTGCGCAAAAGTTGTGTTTTCCTGCTTAGCTTCTTCAACTCCGCCTTGAAGTAAGTTACTGGCCAGTGTTGATACAACTTGATTCGGCTTCGGTTTCAACTGACCGTTCTGAGACCTGGTTTCTGCCGAACTTACCCGCTTCAGTGTGCAAGATTCGAGGTTTGGTTGTGGTAACACGTAACAACAACCCAGTATCATGTTATTTGATAGCCCATCCTAGCACGCAACTTCAATTTTTCTCTTGACGTATTGTTAGTCGAGGTCAATGACATTCTCTGGCAACGAGTCACGCGCACTGTTCGCGTACTGAACACCAATTACCTCCCCTATTTAGTCTACAGGCTTTACGTACGCATTGTCGACAATGGCAGGAGCGCTGCGATCGTGTAGTGCGAGAGTCTCACCTTCTCTTGACAGCTGCAGAAGCGAGGTTCGCTAGGCTTCAGCTGGTCACCGTCTCGCACTTATTTTGAGCAACGCCATTCACCTGTGTCTCCCCTGTCCTTGAGACAGTCCCTTGCAATATTCCCCGGGCTCTTGCAATTGTAGCACGACTGTGGCTTCCTCCGTGCCGCAAGTTCCGCAGTTAAATTTTGGGCAGGTCTATGGGTGGCAACGTGTAGAAACACCTCAGAAATTCCTGTCACCCTGACGGTTACGGTCAACCGATAATTAATCGCCCAATGTTGCTCGGAAATTTTATGAACTCTCGCGACTTTTTCGAATTGCACAAGCTAGTCGCCACTAGGCTCTTCCTTGTCGTTAAAACGTGGCATACGTATCTGTACCATTCGATGTTCGACAATTGATCGCACGCTCCCTCCAGAAATGGTACTGGAGTCGTCCCTATCGATGATCCAAGCTTCTGCCCTTAATTTCTTCATTTCGAGAGCGTGGACGAGCTCTCATTTCGCGGCGTGGGCTAGCTCTCGTTCTTACGCTCTGTGGGCTAGCCTGGCCAACTCCGCCTGGGCCTTTCCATCTGATGCTTTCTCAATCAAATCCAGCTTTTTCTCCCGTTCAGCTGCTTGCTTGGCCAGCTCTCTTTCAGATGCTTTTTTGCCATTCCATTCTATGAGTTTCCTCTCGATCAATACTGCCAGGTGATCTCCCTCGTAACCTAGATCTTTGATACCCATATTGTGATACTCGTTAACCATCTGTCTATCGGTAGTCATTTTATTTTTATACTTAATGTAAGTGATACTTGTGTCGACTCACTAAACAAATGAGATATGTTACAGTTTCTAATCCAATACTCACCTGTTGCGAACGACCAACTTCGGTCATGTAAGATATTTTGTTCGATATTTGCTTTCAAAATTACTGCAAGTATATGAAATATGCCACAAATGCAAATATCCAAATATAACATAAACAATTTCTAAATTATGAAATTTAAAATAAACAGGAATGAAAATCTCTACACTTTTCACTACTACTTCCTAATACATAATACTTTATGTCTAATGAAGACTACAGAGGATCCATCAATGTGACGGTGTTAGTTTGACACTTCATTGGTTTGTAAGAAATTGGGATGGCGTCTTCCCAATATTCATTCAGATGTATTCCACGATTATGGTTCTTTCATTTTCTCTTTCTCTCTCTCTCTCTCTCTCTCTCTCTCTCTCTCTCTCTCTCTCTCTCTCTCTCTCTCTCTCTCTCTGTCTCTCTCTCTCTCTCTCTCTCTCTCTCTCTCTCTCTCTCTCTCTCTCTCTCTCTCTCCCTCTCTCTCTCTCTCCTGTCACTCTCTCTCTGTGTCTCCTTGTCTCTCTTTTTTGTGTAATATGCGTACTTTTTGTTTTCAGAAAAGCAAGTCAAATTCGTATTGGTATAAATTACCCTATTAATTTTGAGACCTTAATTAGGTAGTTAGGAAGTTAGGAAAAATTTAAACCAATCATTCTTTTAAGGGGCATCAAAAAAGTTGTATATCCAAAGAGGGCTCATAGGCAAAAGGAGCCCAAAGAATGACAATATGAAAGATCTTTTCTACTCCACTGCCGTTAAAACAACAGTGGAGCTACATTATTTACAAAGAAATACTGTATCAGCTGCTATCTTCTTTTTTATTTTCTTCATTATTCTCTTTATCCTTCTTTTACTTATAAAAAACGTAATAAGTAAAAGTCTTTATCTTTTCATTCTATGTTTCTTTCTTTCTTATTTCTTCTTTTTTCTTTTCCTATGTTCCTTTGTTCTTCGGGAGCTCCTAAAATCACGTCCGTTCTCTTCGAAAACTAGCTAAAAGTCCCATGGCATGAATGGATCGCATCGCATCGCATCGCATATATATTATAGTCATGTATACACTCTCGTGTTTTATGACTTTAAGCCCTGATAAGGGCTAGTGGTTTCTCTCCCTTCCGGAGCCAGGCTTACCCGTGTCTTGGTGCTTGACACATTTTAGTGTCTCGGCGCGTGGGCCAATTGTCCCCCCTTGTGGCTCACCGCCTTAGCCGGTTATCCCCTTTAGATGATAATGTTGTCAAGGAAAAAAGAACCTTTTCGTAAGCCATTTTCATTGAGACCCTCATCTGCTTCATACTCCGGCTTCGGAAAAGGCAAAGGAAAGGATCCAGAAAGGGGAGGTGTTGTAGTATAGTTCTCGCTTGTCTATCTGTCTTACCCCAGGTCCATTACAAACATATAGAGCATTTGAGAATTTATTTCTTTCTGATGGTGTGTTTTTATGATGGCCCGAGGCGCTTCCTCCCTGGTCTGTTGTGGTTGCTCCTGCTTGTTGTTCCACTGAATGGCTGGTGGGTTGCGGCATGGCATTAGAACATCTTTCTCTTACTCTCTACTATCGTTAAAACGACTGTGGATTATTTTTGCTTTTTCCTTGGTGGATTTTGTATGCTTTTTATTGCTAAACGAACGACAGACACGTTTTTTCTAAATGCAACATTTTTATTCAACTAAAAATGAACAGAATTAACAAGGAACAATTTTAACAATCAACAATTCTTTTTAAAATACAAATTATTATGACAAGTTTGTCAACGCTGTGAAATTAAGTGAGATTTCCATGGATGAATATCATGAGGACTACGTTTTCTCGCTAAAGACAAAGATAACCATAACGGTCACAAAACCATCTATTTACTTGTTCATCGTTTATAGAAGAGTCACGATCAAAATAAGTGACTAAATGTTTTAAAGAATGGCCCAGACTGCGATGATGAAGAAAGTACACCCAATATTGTTCACACACCATAAAATCGTTGTTTTGTAATTTCACGTTATTCAATCCATCGTGTCGTCTGGTCATTTTTTCTCATAAAGTCAACGATATCGTCTTCCAAAGGTGGGAATCCATACAAATCAAAATACTCCACACAATTGACTTGAGGAACGTACACTGTTACCCAGTAAGTTCCTGGAAGATGACTGTCGTCTGTGTTGATGACATTAGCTTGGTGGTCTTGAGGTTTGAAATGAGGGTGTTCATCTTTAGCACACACCACGGGATTCCAAGAAGCAGTATACGAACTGTTATTCAAAAGGTAATAAAGTTCCCAGGTATCCATTTTTCTGGTTGTTTTGTTTCTCTTGTTATTTTTCACATGTGATGATAAGTCATGAATTCAATTCTGACTTTTTGCTTGAAAAGTTCTCACAAATAACCGTTTTTTGGTCTGGTTTCCCAACTAAGAGAGCTTCGATGTGATAGACCTTTTAAGTAGTCAGTGGAGGAAAGGAATGATCATGCAAAGCTATATACCACTCATGCAACACGGTTTCTTATGCGTTGAGACTCCAAGCTTCGTCCAGATACTCGTCCAATTTTTCTTCTTGACTCAACATGAGACATTTATCATGATGATTTTGACTGGGATGATCGTTTTGACATCCCCAACAATCTTTCTGGCTCAAGCCTGTAATTTTATAAGCCAGCTGTTTAGCAAAAGACGACACTAAATGTTGTTCTTGTTCTGGCCATCTTGACTTCACTACCTTGTCCTCTTTATCTTGGTCTTTGGATTCGGTTTTTACGGTATCCTCCCATTCCATAGATTCTTCCACTTTGAAAGAAGGATAAGTGTCTTCCATAGTGTCTAATAGTCTAGAAAAACGTCTCTCTAGTTGTTGCTTTTTATGGTATTATCGAATTCAGCATACAGGACGACATTAACTCTCTCAGTGAGAGCTTGTGAAAACTGAAGTTCCACACGCAGTAGACCGGATTTTATAGGTTGGAAATGTCCCTCGTAACTAGCTTGGTCTGGAGTGAAATCAAAGGCACACAAAGTGTATCCTCCAGCATAATCTTCGTACAAAATGCCGTGGTTAGTGTTAGTTCCTATCTGTCCGGTAGCTTCGTACAGGGACAAGTACGATCTCAAGTAATTCTTCTTAGCACTAAAGTCAGGTACAAAGGTCTGGTACACAAAGTCTTGCCATCGCGACTGACTTCGATCTTGGACACATTGCAGTGCTTAAACTCAAAAGGACTGGCAGTGACGGCTCCGTTGAGAGCAAAATTGCTAACGATACCAACGATTAAAGGTTTGGGTAAATGTCCTTGGAACACATGATCTTCGACCTTGGATAGGAGTCCAGTAGCAATGATGAATGTTTTCACTTCAACACGTCCTATCAGATACTTGGCAGTTGTTCTGCCCAAGGTGTGACTGATATCATTTCCCGTTTTAGGTAGCACGTACGTAACGTCCGGCTTCTTGGATAATGGTTTTGTATTCGTTAGCGTGAGCCATCAAATGGAAAGCGACACTGCTACGATACAGTCTCAGGCGAATATCTATTGCATTCTGTAAATACTTATCTTGCAACCACATGTCCAAATGTAAGCGGTCCGTAAGTTCTAAACTACGACCTTGAAGAATTTTCTTTCTACGAGCGTTAAAGCCCATATTAAGAGGTTCGTCAAGGATTGACAGGGCTGTATCATTAAAATTATCGGTCCCAGAAGTATCAGGTTTCCATACCACGCACGCATCCTTACGTCGAGAGATTTTACAGATACTCTCGGTAATGGCAAGTATCCATACTGCTGCTAACCAGTTTGTTATTCAAGTACAAATCCATTTCACTGAACAAGGAATGCATGAAATGTTTGACGTGAGCTACTCTGACATTGGCTCCAGGAGGGATGATGTCCGTTTTGATCACTTTCACTTTCAGATACAAGTAGCTGATATTCAGATCGATGTAATCTTCGGGTTGTCCTTTGAGTTCAAACTTGATTGGAGCAGAATCCGTCAAAGAGGAAATGGGATGAAATTCGACCGATTGGGATTCTTGCATGGTCATGATGGTAGGTGGCATTGCAAACAGATCCAGTTCCGACTTAGAACAAGCACAAGACCCCCGGTGCATCATTGTGATGTTTTGTTACAATTTAATAATCAAAAACGTCTAAGTCTCGAACAGGTTTTCTTTTCTTAGTCTTTCTAGCTCTAAAGGTGTGGATTCCTTTGAAAAGATGTTTTCGTCGTCTTTTTCTGACTTGTCCTTTCTTGGGCGTCTGGGAGGTAGGAATGTCTGACTTGGTATTGCCCAGGGTATTTATACGAGTTTCTCGTCGACCTAAATGGTATTTGCCCGTCTGAAGCAAACCATTTTTGCCTGCTCTCAAGAAAGCGTCTTTTAGGTTTTGTTTTTCAATCAGAACATGTTGGAGAAATTCTTTACCGTGTGTCAATGTGGCATCTTTGAGGGTGTGTAACCAATGGCTGCAACAAGGGAACCACTGTACGATAGGCTGATTTGAGCATACCCCTTAAACCATTTCCTCGTTATCAAACGACTCCTTGGTACAGGGGATACATGACTGACAAGAACTTTTTAGAATAATTGTTTTTTAAAATGAAGCTTCGCAATGACTTTGCCTTTGGTAAATGGGATATTATGTCCTAGATCGCCTTTTATAGTAATGTTTACAGTGTCGAAATACGACTTACTGACTAATACCGAGGATGTACAAATTCTCGGTGAACGTGATAGGTATTTGCACCTTCTTGGTCAGCAACTGCGGCAGAATCTACTTTGAAAGTAATGACACGAAGTAACAGTACGGAGGCGTGTCCCACGACGTTGTACTCCACTATATCGGAGTACAAAAAGAGCAAATTCAGACCTTGTTTCATTTCGACAGGGAATCGAAAAGTTTTTTCAAGTTCCTTGTTATTACCTACGGCTGGTGGTATTCCGTTATTGGTCAAATTTATGTCCCCACCCAAAATGTCATACAATACACTACAAAATGTAATGGACAATATTTTAGGCTCTGAGAATTTCATCGGAAGGCGATGATATATGGGGTAGTACTCAATCTTAACTCTTTTATTGGGCTTTCTCCAAGGCTTTTTCAAACATGGCACTGAACCTGTCAGCAATGTTGTTCACTAAATGTTGGCCACTAAAATAATACCCTGCAGGAATTTTTATCATGTAATTCGATGATTATTGAACATTGATACCTTCTTCTTCATCATCGGTAGAGCTAGGTATACTACCACCACCATTACGTTCGATCATGAATTTTTGCAATTCTGAGTTAGAAACTTGTACAGTAAACATGTTGCTTTGATATTCGACGATGTTTTTGATTTTAGTAGGGTGAATCATTTCTACCAAGACCACTTCTCAGCCGGCTTCTTGATCCAATTGAATGGCATGAGGTAATCTGGCCGTATAACAGCACAAAGTGTTCTGGGGAAACATCTCCATGGAACTGTCACTGCGTAAAGTTAATAAAAATTGGTTGTTTATAATTCCACAGTTCTAGTGTCCTAGCAGTCAGTGGGGGTCAGAGGAGTCTCTAAAAGGTGATGGTTATGATGACTGTTGGAACTGCTGTTGGACACCAGACTCCCTTTGTTGTTTTTTCCGTTAGAGGAATATTTTAGGGACGGATTGGGAACTAGGTACCCAATACAACTACTGAGTAAAAAGGTCTATAATTGTTTTTCTCCTTGCTGTAAACTCAAATTGGCAATGGCAGCACTGATGGCACAGCACACCACAAAGATTTGGCAGAAAAGGAAGATTTACGTTTTGGGCACACGTTCTCCACACCACAACCACAAGGGTTGCTTTTGTAGATCATGCAGAGAAGTACTGGGGTGAAGGAGCGTTCGCAGTAGAAGCTGAGGCTGTGTTGAAGATCATGATGGTCACTTCTTTTTATAGTCGATGATTTGAGAAGCGTCAATCCAAGAGTCAAAACTTGACGGATGCCCTTTCCAATTCACTTTAACTTCTTTGACACTTTGTTTTCCCACTTTTCGTGTTCTTCGATCAAGAATGTTTTCGATTGCGTACACGTCGTCTTCTTTTTTTATTACACATTGTATCTCGGGTAAGTAAAATGTTCCTTTTAACACTTCTCCGTTCATGTATTCCAATTTATAGACCGGATGACAACGATCACGCGCTCGTTCAATGACACGAACAAATTCGTTGGTCCAGATCAGTAAGTTCTTTTGTCAAAAGTACGTTTGGTTTTGATAAAGCGTACCCAATCTTCTGTGACTAACACTCCAACTTTTTTAGGGACAGTGACTGACGGGGACGTACCAAACAGATGCACGAAGGCGGTCAATTCGTTGTCGGTAGTCACTTCTTTAGGGGTATGTCCAATGCTCCAATGGTAAAATTGATTCTACGATTGAGCAAGGTGTGGCAAGACGTCGATGTACTTGAGAGTGTGTTGATGCGTAAAATATTTCTACATGTGTTCTTTCAAAGTACGTTGAAAACGCTCCTCGATATTAGCTTTAGTTTCGGGATTCTCGGTGGTGAAAAAATGAATGTTACGTTCCTTCAATTCTTTTTGGAAAGCTTGGTTTAGAAATTCGGATCCTTTATCTGTTTGCCATCGAAGAGGGTGACAACCACTTTGTTTAAACACCAGTTTCAGGGCTCGCCCTAATTCACTGCTCGATTTGGAAGGCAAGAGTATGACCCAAGCAAATTTGGAAAAGACGTCGATGACACAAAACAAATATTTGTAGCCACGATTGTAGGTGGCCAAATGAAAGAAATCAGCTAAATCCTCCTGCCATTGATGATCGATACCTTCCACTTGAGTGGGACTTCTTGGAAATTTTCGTCGAATGGGTTTGTGTAAGATGTACGTGACTTGTTCTTGTAACCATCTTTGTTTTTGAGGTAAACGGACACTTTTCAGTTTTGTTCTGGCAGTACAATACAATTTCTGAACACCTCCGTAACTGCCAGAATGGGATATAATGTAGTAAATGCTGGCTAAGACCTTGTCCATATTTGTTTTGTTTTTTTTAATAAGTGATCCAATCTTCCCTCATGCTGCTCTGAAAGGAGCGAGAGGGTGGTTTGGAGACTGCTTTTCGTGTTCGATGTGCCACAGGAGTCGAAGTGGAAGGTAGTTTTAGTAATGGTGATGCTGGTGGTACTGGTGGTAAGGGAATGGCTTTGGTGTTCTTGTCTTTTTTCACTTCTGGTTTCCCTTCTTTCTTTTTCACTTCTGTTGAAGGAGGAGTAGACATCATCTTTTTAACCCAAATTTTAAGTTCTCGTTGAGGTGTAGAGGAAGGGGTCAACAAGGACGCTGCAATTTTACTAGGAAGGGGAACTACTGATAGTATTTGAAAGACTTTTCGTACTTCTTCGTCAGGTATCCGTGGGGTTGCTTCTGTCTAGACCTCTGAGGTTAGTGGTTGTGATGAACTTTTAATCAATGCTTTCAAATCTTTCAAAGTAGGTACAGCTGTTTTATCTAAAGCTTTTTGATGAAAGAGTTGCAGACGTTTCAACAATAGACCGTATCGTTAAGATTTTTTTCCGTTTCGAACAAATCGCTACGATTGATCAACGAATGTAATTCCTGTTGCAACTGGGACATGTAAGTCAAATGAGGATTAGGAGGTAATTGCGTGGCCTGTCGTTATTGCCATCAATGGTGCTCTATCGTTTGTAAGGGACTAAAGCAGATTTCGTCCTTCAATTAGATTTCAAGGTTCACATCTAACATCTTTTGACTTTAGACTCCTCCTTTTATCTTCTTCCTCTCTTTTGTTTTGCTCCAAACATTCTTCCCATCAATGATCCCAATATTCCTTTCATCAACATAGGTAAAATGGGCAACATTCCTCCGCGTTGCATCAACATGTTTTTCTTTTGACGAATGGGAACTTTCTTTTAGACCATTTTGCGAAGAACGTGTTGATGTTTGGCTAAGCATTCTTTCTGGTGTTTAGACAAAGGTATCGTACTTTCAAAACATTCAGACAACATTCGCAGAAGGTATCAATGACATCCTTGGAATGAGTTTTTCTCGTATGGATGGAAGAACTTTGGATAAGATGGACAACATGTCACCATGTTTGGCTGATCGTGGAGGCAGTCCCTTTCTTTTTCCTTTTCCTTTCTGCACAGAAAAACGACGATGGTGACGGTGTGCACTTTTTGGTGGGATAAATCTTGTGGTGTTCAGGAGCACAAAAACACTGATTCGTATAGTTTGCTTCTGCTCTTTTTATACTGGAATGCGTCGCCACTGATTGTCTTTACTTCGTATCAACTTTATGGCAGGCAACGCACGTCGTAGAGGTGTTCACAAAGGACTAAATCGAGCCAATTCTTGGTTGGACAAATCCTGTAAACTTTGTAACATACCGGATCTTTCTTGGACTTTGATTTCGGTGGCAAGTACTTTGTAAGCAGCAGCCACTGCCGCTAATGTGGAAGATGTATCACTGCTGAAGGAAACGAGTTTGGAGACGGTCGCTTGTAGGTTGAAACTGTTTTCTGTGAACTTTATTTTTTGTTTTTCTGAGGTGATGATTTTCTTCTGGGTACGTCGAGGAGTGACTTTCGTCTTGGCTACAAGTTTGGGTGAATTGGGATCCCATTTTAAAAGGGAACGAATGATGACACTTCCAAGTGAACCACCACCTCCATATTTCAAAATGATTTGCTTTTTGGTTTAAGTGTCAATGCGAGGATCGGCTAGTTGCGTCAAGGCTGCTTTGTTTCTGTCAAAAACCGTTTGGTTTGATGTGGAATCTGAATGATGCCTTGTAGTAATTGACATGCTACCATCGTAAACCATCGTGAGACGTCTTTGATACTGGCATCTACGATACGTACACGTATTTGTGGATTTTTCTAACGAAATAATGCCTCACAATGAACGAATCAATTTAATGAGAGGATGGGACTGAAGGGGCGTCATGTTGAGGATGGGTGAGACACAATTCAAGTGACCAAGGCTTTTACACATTTTTTTCTTTGTTGGTTATGGCTAAGTCTACGACGGGGAGGTGTACACGACAGGTCCTCCGTATTGACACAAGTGGTGAAAGAAATGGGTACAAAATCGCAAAAATTCGGGGGTAGTGGGTCTTAAATCCACGAGTAAATTGGCGTGTGGAGTTTGATTGGCATCTTCGTACGCATGACTTAGACAAGGTGTTCCTAACTGTTTGGCTAAGACTTGCACATGAGATTTATATCTCTAGGACTTTAAACAAAACGACGTAATGAGCATTGCGACTGATGGTACGATGGGCTTTTCTTTGTTGAAACAAATTTTGAGTAATGTAAATAACACTTCTTCGTCTTCTCCTCACATGTCATCAAAATTAACTAAATGGATTTGACTAGGGTCAGACACGATGCCGTAGTCTTCGACCAGAATGCCTTCCGCAAACACAATGGATTCACCTTGCCTTTCTCGTAGAAGGCTGTACGCAGACTGGCACTCTTTGTTACACCACACGATGCGTTGAGGTGCTTGATCGATCAAGGACTGTCCTGTCCTGAAGAGAATGGTTTTCTCCCTGACAGACTGTACTTCTTCTTCCTCTGGTATAGTCAATAACACAGGATTAAAAGTGACTTTTTTCAAGGTACGTTTTAATGTTTTAAGTTTACAAATTTTGGGCATAGTCGGCCACTTCTTTAGTCTAAGCCTCAAAGCTGCCACTTTTCCAGTCACGTATACTTGTCCAATGAGGGTGAAAGTCACAAGATACACACACATACTCATACACCTCTTCGGTACCTAAAAGTTGACGAATCTTGTTTTCCCGTAAAGATCGAGAGTAATCCAGATGAAAACGCATAGCTTTCAGGAGTATGAGTCTCTCTTTACCATTTAAAGTGATCACTTTTATACTTTTTGGAGTGGCAGGTACTGTTCGAAAAGTGTCCACAAATCATCAGACGGTAAACGAAACCCAAGAAAACAAGTCACTAAGACACGCACGACACGCCGTCTCCAATTCAATGGACACAGTTCTCGTAAAAGGCAATGGTAATCCACCACTGTTTGGATATGGTCATGAATCTCCATCCAAGGAATCTGTTGTATCACCAATGATAAAGGCTTCGACATGGGATAACATTTTTATAGTTTCTTTTTTCGGCAGCTATAACCGTAATTTCTGCAGAAACATAGTCGTACTATTCCGTTCTCGAATCCAAATTTTCTAGTCACTAATTAAAACATGACCAGTCGATCTGAAGTTTCCTCTTCCACTAAGTATAAATTCTGTACAAGATTATGGTAACTCTCTAACACGTCTTCTGGAATTCGATTCAGAAAGTGTAACTGGTAGTAAATATAATCTCTATCAACATAACACTTTTCTCCCACTAGTAGTTGATCAATGTCTGACAGCTTGAACACTTTCTTAAGAATCAATCCTCTTATAGCATTGAGGTACCGGTGGTTTAAACATCGGTGACTAACAGATGCAATTCGTCTTTGCGTTTGATTTGTATTTTGACCAACTCTCGGTAAATGCGTTCTCTCAACTATACAGGTATACCTCGAATATGTTCTTGTAAAGAATCCATGACCATCTATTAAACACTTCTCTTAGAGCGAAAGTAATGAACGTAGAGAGTTATTTCATTCCATTGCCATTCAGGATAATGGTGAAGAATGTTAATAAAATCTTCCATTGTAAATGGTCTAAAGCGTGAACAAAGAATAAGCACATCCTTGATCCAGTGACATCGAACTTGTTTGTTGACTTCTTTCACTTTCCTCTTGTGAATTTCTCGACTCAAAAGTTCTACAGTCACCAATTGAGATTTGGCTCTAGCAAGACTGCCAAATGACCTTGTAGATCTTCTCTTGAAATTCAAGTGGTAATGTTTGAAAATTTATTTTGATGTCGGCTTTAAATAGTATCTAGGGGTGGTCCAACCTTAGACTCCTATCCATGTCGCTACATTCTTACTCGACATGGTTGATTTTGAATAAAGAAAAAGGTCCCACTAAAGGCATGTAATGACAATCTGGAGACCAACGAGCATATTCCAGGAAAGCGGAATTTTTTTGTTCCCACTCGTGTAGTGACAAGCCACAACTAAAGCACTTGACTTTATCCCCTTCGCCCAAGTAGAAAAATCCAGCTCTGGCTAATTCTTCTGTGGTAAGTCCTCCCAGATATTTTGTCCATTTGCCTCGAAAGGCTTGGATCAGACTTTCATAATCTGAGTATTCTGGCAAACGCACAGGAAACGAATATTCGTATTGTGCAGATTCACCTCGATGATCGTAAGGTGAGATATGCAGAAGTTTGCTCAGTTTAAATGACAGCTTTAGGGTGGTAGCCGCAGAGTTTGTTGTGGAGGATGACATCCACAGATTATGTAAAAAGGTGTACAATGACGAGCAGCATCACTTTAGTATCCGTCAGATTTGACACGTATACTATCATTATCACCCGTTTCCATTATAGGTTTGTTCGTCTTAGCAAAGTTTCAACGACGATAATGCGGTACTGAATCACTGAGGTCACAGCGTACGGTATCTATGTCATTGCAAGGCACAGCATCGCACTTAAGTTTACTCTTGCTGAACATTTGCTGTGTAAAAGGATTCATTTATTTCTCTCTTGGTCTTGGTAGTCACAAATGAACTATTAGTCTTGAACGTTGTCTCTTTTTATATGCTGACTAATATCGACGTGTCCGTACGTTAAATTAAAGTGATTGGGAAGCCGTACTCGTTTCTGGTACACGATTTGATAGACTTTTTCCAAGGGTCGACTGACGATTTGATGTGTGGGTAAACGTACAATCTTGTTTGGTATGTGGTCACTTTAAAATTTCCATCCTGCCCAGACTGCAAGGCTTCTTTGAGTCCACCAAAGTTTACCACTTGACTAGTGTGATAATCGAGAGCAAATCCTTTCACTTTACACTTCGTGTGCATTTCTCCTTGCGCGTATCGGTATTCGTAACCGTATTTTTTCTGTCCAGGTTCCTAAACGGTCTCCTTCGATTTTAGGTTGCTGTTGACCCAAACGACTGATGTAGATGCAACTGTCCGTGTCAAAATATAACACACGATCTCCTGACAGTTCTAAAGCTTCGTACAGTTTTAAGCGAACATGAGCTGTCACGACGGCTCCAATGATGACATTTCCAACTTCGTCGGCTTCAAAAAAGAAAAGTTCTTCTTCATAATTAACTAAGAAAAGGTCCTAACGAACGACGTCTACGTGTTTCATGTATTTGGATTTGTCGTGAATCGTCTGGATGTAGCGGGAAGGTTCTGATAAATACTTGGGTAAACACGGTCGTTGTGCCATTTTACCACACAAATATTTTAACATCAATTTGGCAAACGATCGCCTTCCTTCGTTTTTCTCGATGTGGTCTAAAGTGATGCTTTCCTGCACAAAGAATTTCTCTTTGAATTTTTTGGCCTTCGGAAATGTGACACCAGGAAGGATAGCCACTGGCTTCTATCTTCAGTTTCAGAAAATCATTCACATACTCTGAGAAAATGTCTTTTTTAGTCTCGTCGCCCTTAAGGTACTTTTCTGTCTTGGAAAAGTGGTAAATTTCGTACACTTCTAACAGTTGGTATCCCAGATCCAACGCTTTAAACAATTCTACACTAACCCACGTTCCCGTCAAGGCACGTTCTTTCTGAGTCAGCTGGCAAGGGTGGTCTTGGTTGAAGTTTCAATACTAGTACGACACAAAGGAAACATCAGTTTTCATTGGCAATGATGTGGTAAAATGGGATGGTACAAATTCGTGGGAGGCAAGACTGTGCAATCCTTTGTATTGTCGAATATCGTCAACGATGATGTGTTCGGTGAGTAATTGTGGGTGCCCTGCTGCAAGATGACAATATTTGCACACGTACGGATGGAGAGAACACACGTCTAAGTATTTGATTTCTTCTCCTTTCTCCTCGTCGGCTTGGTACAGCAAAGAGGTGGCATTCGTCCGTCCTTTGTGCTACTGTTCCTTGGATTCAGAGGGTCTACTAGCTTGAAGCTTTCCACGATGCGCTTAAACTCGGTATCGGTTTCCAATCGCTGGTCGTATTCGCGTTACACATTTCTATCACTTGGTATCCTTCCTCTCCAAATTTCAAGCGACGTTGACAAGTGGTCTGGTAAAATTCTTCCATGGTCCGTTGTAAAAACTGATTTTTAGTGTCACGTTCAGGGTAACTAGTAGGACAATCGTGAAATAAACAACCAATAAACTCGTACACGATCTGGGGATTTTCTACGTAGATGCCATCTACTGATTACCTTCCGATGGCTTTCTCGCCTCCTCCGTTGCGAGCATGTTGAATCCATTTCTCTTCCTTGTCACACAAGTAATGTAACCAGCGTAAGGCTTTGACCGAGTATTGACGTTTGATAAAATGGGTCATTTGAGGACTAATGACAGCCAGGGTTTTTTTCCGGGCATGAATCGTTAACGATAAACTAAAGAACAAGCTTTGACAATGTTTCAGGCTTCTTTCAAAGGGTCAATCCCTCCGTGCTCCTTGAATAATTCTCGAAATTTTCCACAGAAAGGCCGTAAAATGTGCACGTCGGAACGACAATATTTTAACATTTCTTCCTGAAAATCGAAAGGGTCTGAAGCTTGACTCTGGCACCATGCGTAGAAAGCTTCTCGTTGTTCGGTACGCGTATTGTCGGGGTCGTGGTGGTGATTCTCGGGAAAATGAGGTAGGACAGCATGTTGATTGGCTTCAGTATTGAAAAAGTGTGGAAGAAAACCTTTGGCCATTTCTGTGATGCCAAACGTTTTGGGCATGCGACTCAAAGGCTTAGGCAAGTAACTCATCAAATCTTTAAACTGCACTTGTCCCACTTGCATGGAAATAATTTTGGCTCAGTTCAAAGTCACTTTAGGACGTTTGGTACTTTGTTCCGTATAGTATCTCAACATAAACTGTCCATCGTATCCCGAGAAATTGTGAGCCATCACCGTGGCATAACGATGACAATCTTCGTAACCTTCGATGTCTTCTTAGCTCAACGTCTCGTCGATAGGGTCTAAGACACATTGGGCAAAATTGGCCGTCTATGCGAAAATAAAATGGACTGTTATCCGGATAAAGGGAGCCACTGTTTGGAAAAGAAGTTGTTTTGTGGAAAGACAAGGCTGTTTGTAACGGACTCTCATCTTCGGACCAGAAGTGAGATGCAGTTTAAAACAAGCTTTGAGAAAGAAAAGAGCAATGCGATGTATGTTAACGGCATGATGTTAACATCATAAACAAAGGCCTTTTTCATGGCCAATTTCCATGCCGCGAAAAGATTATACTTTTCAACAAACACAACAAATTGCCATATCCCTATCTCTATGTTCTATGTCTCTATGTGTCTCTATTGTCTATGTATGTACATGTATATGTATGTATGTGTATATATCCCTCCCTAGAATCGTAGTGCTAGCTGCGCGTATTAAGGTCAACTAGGTCAGCTCCTTGCTACACTGTTGCCAAGTGTCCAGTACCGTGACGTCATGCCACCGGTGTCATTCTTATTGACGCTATACGGTCCCAAGGTGTGCAAATACAAAATTACCATTGACGCTATATCGTCCCAGCTGTTTCAGATTACGTCATAAACCTTGACGCTATATCGTCCCAGGCTAGTTATTATTGATAATTCCCATTGGCGCTATATCGTCCCCATAAAATGCTATTGTATTATAAACTAGAAACACTTAATCCGAGCATGAAAAATGTGTAGAATAGAAACTAAACAAGATGAGAAACCAACAGGCGGTAACTCAACAATATTTAATATCTTGTACAGTTCATCTATATTATTATTCTGTTTTAATAAACATTAAATCGGAACATGAACTAAAATATCCTCTCTCTCTCTCTCTCTCTCTCTCTCTCTCTCTCTCTCTCTCTCTCTCTCTCTCTCTCTCTCTCTCTCTCTCTCTCTCTCTCTCTCTCTCTCTCTCTCTCTCGTCGGTTTGACAACCTTTGCGATCATGGTATGACACAAAAGAGAACATTTTCTATTATAGTTTATCGTTATCTTCATACGTAACTAATGAGCAATGACTGTGCCACTCCTCTTAAGCTATAGAGTCCCAAGGTATGCTAATACACAATTACCCTTGATTACGTCATAAAACCTTGACGCTATATCGACCCAGGCTGGTTATTATTGATAACTTCAATTGACGCTATAATGTCCCCATATACTACTATTGTATAATAAACTAGAAGCACTTAATCCGAGCATGTATAATAGAAACTAAACAAAATGAGAAATCAACAGGAGGTAATTCAACAATATTTAATTCTCTCTCTCTCTCTCTCTCTCTCTCTCTCTCTCTCTCTCTCTCTCTCTCTCTCTCTCTCTCTCTCTCTCTCTCTCTCTCTCTCTCTCTCTCTCTCTCTCTCTTCTCTTTTGACAACATTTGCGATCGTTGTATGACACAAAAGCGAACATTTGTTTTACCGTTTATCATTATCATCACAAGTAACTAATGTATAATGGGTGTAGTCATCAATGATATATAGGCATATAATCAATATCACATAGTTTCAAGTCTGGTTCTATATGTGTATAACTGCGACATGGCTTGATCCCGATTTCATATACCCAAGAGTTATGATGGGACATTACGCTGACCATTGTTATGATGGCATATTATTGCAAGTCAGTTATGATAGCATATTATAATGACCATAGTTATGATGTCATATTATACTGACCATAGTTATGATGTCATATTATACTGACCATATTTATGATGTCATATTATACTGACCATAGTTATGATGTCACATTATACTGACCATAGTTATGATGGCATATTATTTCAAGGCATAGTTATGATAGCATATTATACTGACCATAGCTATGATGTCATATTATACTGACCAAGGTTATGATGGCATGTTATTGCAAGTCATAGTTATGATGGCATATTATAATGACCATAAATGTGGTGGAACAATATGCTAACCATATTGATGATGGCACATTATGCTGACCAAGGTAATGATGACACATTATGCTGACCATATTCATGATGGCACATTGTGCTGATCAGAACTGATGCACTTTGATTTTATGTTCATAAGTTGCAAGTATAATGATTGATTAATTGTTTGATTTGTTTGTATGGCTCATTAACATAGTATAGGATATATTGCGATAAAAATAATATGACTTGACCAGTCAAACACCACTTTGGTCTACCCGGTCTTGGCAAGAGTCTAATTGTTACTCCGCAGATTACGACACCACCAAACAGACATGGCCCCACCACAGCTAGCAGACCTAGGCCATTTTTCCAGCAGACAGACCTAGGCCCCACTCCAGCAAGTAGACCTTGACCCACTCCAGCAAGCAGATTTGGCCCCACACCAGCAAAAATGAATTAGTCTACATTAAAGAAAAATGAACAGGACCCCACTCCATCAAGCAAACATGGCCCCACCCCATAAAGCAGACCTTTCCACTTAAGCATGACCCCTACTCCAAAGACATGGTCTCCCCTCCAACAAGCTGACATGGTTCCCACTCCAGCAGGCAGATCATTCAGAAACCTCGGTTCTCTTTTCATAATAATGAATGAAATGAGAGACAAAAAGAGTACATGACTCACCTGTAACAAGAGGATGGTACTCTCCATAATCTTTACTGTATACTATATTTGTCTGAATCTTCTTAGCATCGAATAGGTCCAGAAATTTGGATAACATCATAATTCGTCCAGTCCCATTTCTATGAAATCCTACTATAAATAATAGAAAGAAAAGAAACTCGAAAGGGCTTTCTTATCGCTACTATAATATTAATTTATTACTTTGACTACATCGAGGAAATAATCATACACAATTTAAAAACGTTTTTCCCACCCTTATTGTAGACCATACACATTTATGATTACTACTATTTTGTAAGAAAAAAAAATAAATACAGTCAAATGGAATTTGATTCAAGTATATTTGACTTGCACAGTTCACAGTTATGTCAAAGAAGTGTACACCAAAGATTCCCCTAAATCATTGCCAGTTGGGTTATGGTTACACATGCATACGCTTAGAAATAAAATATTTTTAATAAATTCCAGCAATCTTGAAGAATATAAGAATATGTTGATGAACAAATAGTTTTGAACGATTTAATGTAATAATAGTCTTCATGCACTACAAGGATGTAATCCAGAATATCTGTGAATGTGCAATCAATAATGCCAAAATAGTGTTTTATTCAGGATACTGTAATGTCAATGAATAATTTAAATAAATGAGACCACATAAATTGTTCTTAAACACAACTAAAATGTGATTCATCAGATTGATATTAACGTGTAATTAATGTTTTTGTTTACATCAATGTTGTATAGTAAACCTAAACATAAAATTGGCCATGATGTAGGTAAATATTTATCCTCTAGAACAATTTAATAATGTAACTGAGGCTCGAACTTGAATTTAGGATTTCAGTAACCAGCGTATGTATAACTTACAAACAAGAAAAAAAACATGGTTATAGTCAGGTAGCTCAGGTCTCTACCTTCGATTTCGAACAAAGGCCAAACACACGTTACAAATTTTATCACACCCACACGCACGCACGCACAACCGCACACACGCACGCATATATATAATGTGCAATAAACTGACGACGAACAGTACCAAACTAGTAACTAACTCGCCTAAGCGCTTTCGACTCTAAATGTGTCTTTTTCAAAGGAAAATACAACACATATATACGACAGACAAATAAACACAAAAACGTTGTGTTTGTAAACCTCTACATGGCTGTCTCCACATGTGTTCAAACTATAAATACAACCAGCTTGTATAGACTAGTTCCGCGACTAGTATATATATATATATATATATATATATATATATATATATACATGTGTGTATGTGTGTGTGTGGTTACAATAGTCAGACACAGACAGAGGTTGAGTGACGAACGAACTGGCATTTACCATTTCCATGGCGCTTCCATGTCCAGTACCAGGTTTCCTTCTTGAGTAATCCTTTATTTGGTACAATCTGTGGATGCTTTAGCATTCTTTTGAATAAGTCAGATGTACCACTTTTACACACACCGAAGATTTGAAAGTATGGTAGACATCTCAAGGTAGAATTATTCTCGTAGTAACAGGGATTTCTGTATTTCTTTAGAAACGTCTGTGTCTCCTGCAAAACACCAATATCAAAAGTTTAAATTGGGAATACCTACAAAGGAATGTCGGTATATGAACTATATTTTATAGTTTTTATTTTTTTCGAAATAAAGTTTAAGAGAGATGAAAAATTTAGACAGACTGCTTATTAGAGACAGTCATTTATATATTAGTGGTGTTACATAGAAGTTAAATTATTGCAACAATTGCAGAGTATATGCTACAAGAAAGAAAACATACCGAAAAGTTATGAGAAGCTAATTGTAAATGGATAATATATAAATCTCTGGTGCAGAATCCATTTATCTTATTTTATACGGAAAATACAAAAAGTATGACGATGATAGTGTATGAATATTTTTCTGAACTTTAAAAATAATCTAGCAATCAAAATGAACTAACCTCAATATTATTTACTTAAAAAATCAAGATCATCTTCTAAAAATATATCGACTTTAATGTATTTTTCAATAGCTACACTTTTCACTAAAAATCATGAATTCTATGTCTGCTTTGTCAATATAAGATTCTAGATCTTCCATGAAAACTTTAATAACCGCTTCGAAAGGTTTCATATCCATGAACATTGTAAGTAATCCATTTCTCTGTAGTAAATGTGATAAAACATGACTCAATACTTCTTAAGAAATTCACTTCGCATGTAAAAGGTATGTAGAAATATTTTAATATATTATGGTTTTTCTAACGAAACTGCATTATCTTTGCAATGTAGTAAAAACTGTTCATATATAAATATATATATATATATATATATATATATATATATATATATATATATATATATATATATATATATATATATATATATATATATATATATATATATATAAATATAATTGAAATATTTTCATGGGTGGTCTTTGAGATAGAATCATTGTTGGTGAAAAATGTCATAGCGGGATGGTAGGGATCTCTCACGTAGGGAAATTATACTTGTTTGGAGGGAGATCGAGGTTGCTGGGATAGGTTCTGTTGTACCTTCTACTACTTGACCTCTATCTAGTGAAAAAGTGCATATGCGTGGACATAGTAATCAAATAATTATTTCCTGTATTGGCCAGTCTGTGGATATCTTTTTTTTGAAATTAGATTCAGTAGATATGTTGAGATATTTGTTGTTAAATTAAATTATTCATTTTTGAACTAGATTAACACATCATTAACCTATCAAAACAATTACTGATTGCTTTATTCTGCCAAACCAGAACATTCAATAATATTCGATTGTTTGTTCGTTTTGCAGTTAACACCATTTTTCAGCAAACACTAAGTCAGTATATACTGAAAATTTGAAAGCGCCAGTAATACTAAAGTCCTCATATAAAGCTTGACAAGCTCTCTCTCTCTCTCTCTCTCTCTCTCTCTCTCTCTCTCTCTCTCTCTCTCACACACACACACACACACAGACACACACCCCCACCCCCACACACAAATACACATACACACACCCGCACGCACGCAAGCAAGCTTTAGCAGAGCCCAAGTCTTGAATCAGAGCCGATAGAGGTGAGATGGCAGTTGTAAAGAACACCATTTTTAACTAAACAATTTCTGAAAATAATTCGAAAAATTCTATATTTTTCACATTGTGATGTGACATTTACGATTGTTTTATTTACTTCGAAATCCTCTCAGTGTGCCTAGATTTTAACTTTTTAAGTTAGTAAATTATATACTTTTTTAATTTTAAAAAAAATTATTGATTTTGCTGTCTTTTGTTTAATTTTAATACCTAGAGTAGTAACGAAAACGTAGCGATATACTTTATGATTATTACAAGCAAAAGAAGTTACATAGCATATTTAGCTCTAGCACCTAATCAACACCTAATTAATTAAAAATATAGTAACAATGATATCGCTGTAAATGATTAACTACCAAAATTATAGAAACTTAATTCCGGTAGGTAGATAGGTAGGTTAGCAGGCAGGCAGGCAGGCATGATGCATGCATGTATGTATGTATGTATGTATGTATGTATGTATGTATGTATGTATGTATGTATGTATGTATGTATGTATGTATGTATGTATGTATGTATGTATGTATGTATGTATGTATGTATGTATGTATGTATGTATGTATGTATGTATGTATGTATGTATCCTTCTTACCAAACATAATAAATCCTCTGCTGATGTTTTACGACGATGTTTGGTACAATCTATGTTGTTCTCCCATTCCATGCCTTCTAGCACCTTCGCAGTGGTTGACTTTAAACCATCATATTTGGTTGCGTCTGATTCAATGCATGTTTTGTTGTACACCCATGTATTGACTTGTCTGCTTTTTTCACTAAGAACGTTACCCGTCCTGTTCGACAAGTTAAAAGGGAATAAATTCACATCCGCGCTTAGATCATTTGACCATTGCAATGTTATAAAAAAAATTACAACAGTTAACAAAGAAATGGAGTTAAAAAGCCTGGCAAAGTTCTTCAAGAAGTTCATCTGAAATTGCAAATTAATAATAATAATAATAATAATAATAATAATAATAATAATAATAATAATAATAATAATAATAATAATAATAATAATAATAATAATAATAAAGTTACAATCTTTATATACCGGAAAATATAACAATAAAATCAATTCTTCTACTTTGTTGAGAAATATATTTTTTGTTGGAGAACAACATTGAAGGAAGTAATAAATTCACAATTAAACTATTTTTTATTAACGGATTCAACTTTTCTCTCTTTTGCTTTCTCTATCATTTATAGTACGCTGACGTCAGATCAAAATAGATATACCTTTCAAAGTGTAAGTTATTTTCAGTGATAGATTCCACGTCACGAAACCTTATCTCATTCCCCTGCATTTCGCTAGGATTTTGACGTCTACTGGGCAAACATCCAAATGGATTGATCAAGATGCACTGTGCATATCGCTAAAACACATTTATCCTCACCTGATTAACGCCATTTGTCCGAAAAATCTCGATTCTTCAAGTATTAATTATCAAAGGTTTTCGTTTAGATATGACTTTGTATGCCGTATTTACCGATATGTAAGGCTTCCGAACTGTAAACGTATCAAACAAAGATCAATCATTGCATCAGTGACAACCATTAAAAAATAGTCGCAGTGGCCTTGAAAAAGGCTAATAATGCCTTATTGCTCGCTTTATATTGGCTATAAGCATCAGCAAACACAAGAATGCACAATGTGCAGACTTCACGGTGTTTGGCAACCACAAACATGATAATGGATTTCACGCCTCAAGGCATCTTATGCACAATCAATATGTAAGACACGTAGTAACAATTAAATGAACGAATCTTCGATTGCATTTATGTGTGGTATTTCTATTACGTCACCTGAACTGAAATACCTACCCATATACATTCCTTGCTTATCTTTCATGCATTCATATCCATGCTAATTTCTGATTAACTAGTTTCACCCCTCCCACTCTTTCCATTTTACCCCATGTTTCACATCCTTAAGGCACTGTCACAACTTTGATATTTGATAGTTTTGGGGTTTTTCTTCAGATATTCCGATTGTTTAACTTCAATCATCCCTTCCTAGTTTGGTAAAATCTTTTGGGACAATTTTTAGTAGATTTCCGATCCTTTGCGAGACCGCTCCGCTGACCTGGTAGATTGAGCATCCGAATCAGACGCAGGGCCTGTCCGAACCTTGCCGAAAGAATTATAAAAGTGATACTAACATCTGACTTGCTTGGCGCTCAGCATTTAGACAAATTTTGCTTGAGTTAGGCTTAGGAGTGGATGCGAACATTAATTAATCAAGAACCACATTGATTTTGTAACGAACACTAACAGTTATTGTACACATTATTTTAATCAAACAAATATCAGGTCGAAACCACAAGTCGTCTTCCCGTCTCAAGCAAACGTCACTGCGAAATGTAACACATAATACTATCGTAATATAATTAGAGGCTTTCGGTTGTTCCTTCCTAATGCTTTCATTTACATGTGATCTGTCTGAGAATCATATTTTATGGAACACGTCAATAATTTTAGAGGTGTGAGCAACAACTTTAACGTTTTTGCTGCTTACATAATTAGGTGGACATATCATATATACAGACCTAATTAACATAAATAGTATAGACAACAAGTTTTGTAAATTTTAACAAAATATAGTTTATTTTCCTAGAAAACATAGTGTAAATAATTTAAGCAAGACTTACGTTTTATAGCAATGATCCAAATGCTTGTTCAAAAAAGAAATACAAGTCCTGTAAAAAGTTATAAACACAGTCTGAAGTTCCGGTTAAAATGGCGGATGACCACGTCAGACGAATGCTAACAGAAAGTTCCAGAATTTGCACAATAAAACACAGTTTGTGTTGTCCCGTTCCAATATAGAATATTTTCGGGAAAATGTCCAAATAAATAATGTTGTTCTCCAGGAAAACAATTATTCATAAAAGCGAAGAAAATAGCTCCACTAACAAAACATGTTGTTCTACGTAGGCATACGACCAGACTTCTAGCAAACAAAATACGTTTCTAATGTATTAGAAGTTGTATAACTGACTTTACAACTTTACAACTGTATATGACTCAACTACGACTGTGGATTGTTGACACCCGAATGAGACTGCCTGTTCGTGACTGTTGACTCTCGACTATGACTGTCTATCCGTGACTGTGTACGAATTACAAAAAAAAATCTCAAACATATAAATGCGTTGTATAAATTGCAGGCGCACGAGGACACATGCAATTTCGTAATACTTCTGGAAGTTCAGGAAAGAGTAACCCAGTACCAGACAATCATTTTCATGGTTATTCCTGAATATTTATTTGGAACGAATATGCTATCATACACAGCACGTGCTCACATGAGTCGCATCTACGACTCAAATAAATACGATTGTTTTCAACAACATGTTAGACTTATATTAAAATAATTATATTAATAATTACATTTAATGAAATAAAATGAAATAAAAATATGTATACGAAATACTTTTCCTAACACACACACACACCGCACACACTTTAACTGCAGAGGCGTAACAATATATATATATATATATATATATATATATATATATATATATATATATATATATATATATATATATATATATATATATATATATAATATATATATATTGTTATATATATATTAACAATATATATATATATATATATATATATATATATATATATATATATATATATATTATAAACGATAAAACGGCATTTTAAAGCAAAAAGGAGTACTGATTTTTGTATAATTAGCTTCATCATATATACTATTAAATAATAACATAATATAACAAGCATTTTATATAAATCACATACCACGCAGATAACTTTTAAAGAAATAAAAGTATAAGTGGTGACAAATTCTTTTTTCTGATTTTCTGAAATATATAGCATCTATATCATTCAAAGTGAGATAGATAGATAGATAGATAGATAGATAGATAGATAGATAGATAGATAGATAGATAGATAGATAGATAGATAGATAGATAGATAGATAGATAGATAGATAGATAGAAAGATTTTCGCATTTGTAAATTGATAAATTAGTAGCAAATTCATCCTGGAATGCTATAAATTCTTATGTGAACTTTATTTGAATGAGATGTGACTTCTTAATCTACAACTGTAAAGCCGTAAATCAGCATAGACCACCTAACAATAAGACATGATGCTTCTGAACACAAAATAATCTTTCTTTAAAGACCAGACGAAGCGATCAAGTTCAGCATAGAATATTTGTACTTAGTGGTTACAACCATACGAAGGTAAATATATTTTTCCATTTGTAATCCATAGTGAACCTCTTCGCGAAGAATATAAAATACATGTCGCTTGCACTTTAACTTTTGTCTAGAAAATGTATTAGTCTTTTTGTTTGAAGTGGATCATTAGTTATCGTTTTAGCCCATTATTTAAGTGAACAGTTTTACTGACAGTATTTCCTTTCTAACGTGATAAACGAAACAAGATTGAAACGTAAAGATTACGTGTCCTTGCGTGTTGTTTAACAGTTAAGAACCCCAATAAGTAATGTACAAAAAAGGAGTCACGTTCCATTTTATTGCAGTGTAAATTAAATTGTTGTCAAGCAAAAGCAACACTCTTCCATCCTGGTGGCAAACAATCGAAGACTAAGAATTGTGTGACATATTTTTTGAAACTTTAGCCTCGTTTCCAAATTTGGAATGCCTAGTCAAGTGTTATAGAAATATTTACACATCATAAGTTTGAATTCATCCTGCGCATGCGAAAAGGTTTTAATGTTTAATATGGCACAACATCTAAAAATATTGCCCATCACCTATACTACACATATTATTACATTTATGTTTTTTCATTTTTGTAAAGTTTATGGTTTGTCAATTTTGTAAAATTTCCCAAACAGTGGCATCTATCACTCTGAATTAGACTACAATGGCCCATATTCTACAGATAGCGTGTGTACTTGTGTGTTATCTGAGAGAGAGAGAGAGAGAGAGAGAGAGAGAGAGAGAGAGAGAGAGAGAGAGAGAGAGAGAGAGAGATGGTGTGGATTTCAAGAGAAGTACCAAAATACGATTAATGTATTTATGGTCAAATTTAGAATTTAATCATTGGTTTTAATTTATTGTAATTTTAGAATACGTGTTTTAATAATAACTTCTCTGCTTGTCTTCCCATAAATATTTGTTATTTCCCAACATCTGCGCCAACTCCTCATTGTAAGGCGTAAAATAATGATTTAGCAAAACACGAGTTTCGTTTATAATATTTCCCGATATGCTTTTTTTCATTGTGATATAATAGTGGCCTTCTTGAGCGATTTGATACAGGTCTTTCGTCGGCATTGCATCTGAAAAAGATAAATCAAGTTTATATCTCTTCTGAGGAAGGTGTATTGCAAAAATTTTGACAACATTGTTGACATTATATCTGATGCTTATTGTTACATGATTAAATTATCTTTGGGATCGTGATGACTTGAAATATCATATGTGTATTGGGATATGTTTCCGACCTTATTGCTCTAAGTATCCGTACTCTTTTTATAGGTAACTACATGACATACTAAGAATGGCTGATTTTATTTCCTCTTAAAATATAAATGGCAAAAGTTTCTCATAATCGGGACAATAATGAAACCTGAATTTCTATGTAGAAAATATGGATCTAATTTGCGTTAATTTTTGTTGACTTGACTTTGATGAAATTGCATGTATGCGAGTTTGCTTGATTGTTTATGTGACTTTAGTATTTCTTTGTTCAGGAGTTTCTTATTTCCTTGCCATAAAACAAATCATCAAATTACTAAATTTTATGTAAATTGCTTCATCTATGGAAGCAGGTAATTAATGTTATTAATTTTCTATATATATACAAAAAAGTAAGCAAGCAGGCAACTAATTGATTATGCATGTATGTATATACGTGTATGTATGTATATACGTAGATACGTTCCTATGTATGTATGTATGTATGTATGTATGTATGTATGTATGTATGTATGTATGTATGTATGTATGTATGTATGTATGTATGTATGTATGTATGTATGTATGTATGTATGTATGTATGTATGTATGTATGTATGTATGTATGTATGTATTTCTGTCTTTGAAATGGATGCAATAAACTTATGACAAAATTTTATGATGCAACTACTATAGCAGTATTAGGAAATAAATTTTGGGTAGAGAAATTAAATGGTGTGTAGGAATATGTTGTTCCTTACAAATTGAGATTAGTTACCAATTAAAGAACTTGGTTCAATTTCATGGCTTGGTTGACAATAACCTACTTACTTTAAAAGCCGCTTTTCGCAAATGTAATCCTACATTGTCTGGTTCAGAATCCATAACAATAAATGACTTACTCGCTTTCTTTTCATCTGTAATGGATTTAATCAGCCGAACGTTTTCCTTTCAACTATTACTGCAAGTTACGAGGGGTAATCAATGTTACGAGTGGAACGAAAGCGATTGACCAGAATTGGACGTAATACAAGTTAAGAGTTGAACAAAAGCTAAAGCCTCTTTACAATAATTAACTCAAGGCTCTCTGATTGGGACAAGTTGATAGGCCACATTTTTTCGGGATACATAAAGGCCGATCCTATCTAAAACATCAGTGGTTAAGTCCCATT
>JAEAOA010001419.1:797500-825000 GCA_016746295.1 Potamilus streckersoni
TATTATTATTATTATTATTATTATTATCGAAAATTAACTCCATTCAACTATTCTATAAGATTTAAAATCTCAATGTTTAATCTTAAATAAAATATTTGTCTGTTTAAAAGAAAAAATTAAATACGATAAGACGGATATGGTACAAATGGTTCGTTTAAAAAAGAATCCATAGTTATTATATGCGAGGTGTAAAGTAATAAAATAGATCCCATCCCAGAAACATCACATTTTTAATCATATTATAAAGTTGTTTCTATGCATTTAATAATTTTATGTTTTCTATGGATATGTTAGTGTCATGTTTGTTTTATCCACATGATTATGATAATGTTTTGTATGCATATAATAATGTTTTGTATGCATATGAAAATGTTTTGTATGCATATGAAAATGTTTTGTATGCATATGAAAATGTTTTATATGCATATGATAATGTTTTGTATGCATATGGTAATGTTTTGTATGCATATGATAATGTTTTGTATGCATATGATAATGTTTTGTATGCATATGGTAATGTTTTATATGCATATGATAATGTTTTGTTTGCATATGATAATGTTTTGTATGCATATGATAATGTTTTATATGCATATGATAATGTTTTATTTGCATATGATAATGTTTTGTATGCATATGATAATGTTTTATATGCATATGATAATGTTTTGTATGCATATGGTAATGTTTTGTATGCATATGATAATGATTTATATGCATATGTTAATGTTTTTTATGCATATGATAATGTTTTATTTGCATATGATAATGTTTTGTATTCATATTATAATGTTTTGTATGCATATGATAATGCTTTATATGCATATGATAATGTTTTATTTGCATATGATAATGTTTTGTATGCATATGATAATGTTTTATATGCATATGATAATGTTTTATTTGCATATGATAATGTTTTGTATGCATATGATAATGTTTTATATGCATATGATAATGTTTTGTATGCATATGGTAATGTTTTGTATGCATATGATAATGTTTTGTATGCATATGATAATGTTTTGTATGCATATGGTAATGTTTTATATGCATATGATAATGTTTTGTTTGCATATGATAATGTTTTGTATGCATATGATAATGTTTTATATGCATATGATAATGTTTTATATGCATATGGTAATGTTTTATATGCATATGATAATGTTTTATATGCATATGAATATGTTTTATTTGCAAATGATAATGTTTTATATGCATATGATAATGTTTTGTATGCATATGATAATGTTTTGTATGCATATGATAATGTTTTGTATGCATATGATAATGATTTATATGCATATGTTAATGTTTTTTATGCATATGATAATGTTTTATTTGCATATGATAATGTTTTGTATTCATATTATAATGTTTTGTATGCATATGATAATGTTTTATATGCATATGATAATGTTTTGTATGCATATGAAAATGTTTTGTGTGCATATGATAATGTTTTGTATGCATATGAAAATGTTTTTTATACATATGATAATGTTTTATATGCATATGATAATGTTTTATTTGAATATAATAATGTTTTGTATGCATATGATAATGTTTTATATGCATATGAAAATGTTTTGTATGCATATGATAACGTTTTGTATGCATATGATAATGTTTTGTATGCATATGGTAATGTTTTGTATGCATATGATAATGTTTTGTATGCATATGGTAATGTTTTGTATGCATATGATAATGTTTTATATGCATATGATAATGTTTTATTTGCATATGAAAATGTTTTATATGCATATGATAATGTTTTGTATGCATATGATAATGTTTTGTATGCATATAATAATGTTTTTTATGCATATGATAATGTTTTGTATGCATATGATAATGTTTTGTATGCATATGATAATGTTTTATATGCATATGATAATGTTTTATTTGCATATGATAATGTTTTGTATGCATATGAAAATGTTTTGTATGCATATGTTAATGTGTTGTATGCATATGATACTGTTTTGTATGCATAGGATAATGTTTTTTATGCATATGGTAATGTTTTATATGCATATGAAAATGTTTTATATGCATATGATAATGTTTTGTATGCATATGATAATATTTTGTATGCATATGATAATGTTTTGTATGCATATGATAATGTTTTGTATGCATATGAAAATGTTTTGTATGCATATGATAATGTTTTGTATGCATATGAAAATGTTTTGTATGCATATGATAATGCTTTATATGCAAATGATAATGTTTTGTATGCATATAATAATGCTTTATATGCAAATGATAATGTTTTGTATGCATATGAAAATGTTTTGTATGCATATGATAATGCTTTATATGCAAATGATAATGTTTTGTATGCATATGAAAATGTTTTGTATGCATATGATAATGTTTTATATGCATATGATAATGTTTTATATGCATATGATAATGCTTTGTATGCATATGATAATATTTTATATACATATGATAATGTTTTGTATGCATATGAGTAGTATTAGGAAACAAGGGTTTTAGCCCACCCCCCACCCACCCACCCCCACCCACCCCCACCCACCCCCCTCCCCCAACCCTTGTTTCATACTAATAATACTGCTACTACTACTACTACTACTACTGCTACTACTACTACTACTACTACTACTACGGACAGGTATTTTGTAACCAGACAAAGCAACAGGTGTTGGAATGCTATGATTCATCTAGATAAGCTCTGTCATGCAGAGGTGGAGGTGACAAATTTGTTAGGACAGCTCATGCGTGGAATACGATTATTCTAAAGTGGGCAAATGGGTTTTGTAATCAGTCTACCACAAAATTTTTATCAGATAACAGGATGAAAATAAATCTGTGCATTAGAACGTTTCAGTTAACAAGGCGGAAATTAAACTAGCATTAGAGGAAGGTAAGTGATATTATTTCTTAAGTTTAAATAAAATTATACGTTACTCATATTTTTTTGATACTTTATCATATTAGCTAACCCTCATTGGTAGAATGTCTGTTAACATATTATCAATAATACGAAATTCGCGTAATAAATCATCCATATTATATTTGACTCCTCGTAGGTAAGACCGGATCTGATCAAGTAGTTTCTTATAAGATTTTAAAGATGTTAAGCAGCTATGCTTTTTTTATTAAAAGTCTTGGTTCTACTTTTTTACACGCCGCTGTAAGTGAAACACCAATACCAGATATGATTAACAAAAAAAGGATTTAATGATACCCCACTTGAAATTATACCAGAACTGTTCATTAGCAAAGGTAGGTATGATATTACTCGAAGGATCTTGTTGTAGTATTTGTAACATTTTTTAACACACCAAAGTTTTTTTATGATAATATTTGTAATATTGTATTAATGCGTCCATATCCTGTACTGGAATATCTTTTGAAATGTGATTGAAATCAACTATATTTCTTTTCATTATAATATTTGTTTACATAATCCCTAGGCTTGGTTATTATGATGTTTCAGCTACAAATTCCAAACACCAATTATAAGAGACATTTGTTAAAGTTTTATTAACTGGTTTAAGTAAAAATTCTTCTTCAGAATTTTTATCTATTATTATAGATAATACTCCAGACGAACCATCATTTGATTTTTTGTTTGCTTCTATTAAGGTTAATGCTCCAGATTCATCAATTAAAATACGCAATGATGTAATAGATATTTTAAAATTTACAATGCTAAGCACTGAAAATCTATACACACCAGTAACTTCTGTAGTGTGTTTGATAGAATTATTATTTTGCTTTGCCCATGTACCATACCCAGAAGCAACACTACACACAATATTTTTAATCTGTTTGTGAGGAATTTTAATCATACTCGTTTTCTCAACAATACTAGGAATTCCACTAATAATATCATTGAGTTTTGTGTTAATATCATTGAGTTTTGTATTAATATTAGCGTGTGTAATGTCAACATTTGATGGATTTCCAAAAAAATTCGTTTTTAAGTGTGTTTATGTTTCTATGAAAACTTAAAAACGTATTCACGTGACCAAGAAACTCAGTTTTGAGCGCTGTTATTTCATTATTGATTGAAACGTCCTGATCGTCGACGTATTTTTTGTTTACAGCGTCTCCATCTATAGTTGGATATCCAAGATCTGTAATCTTATTCTGGTTCATAACAATATTCACACTAAATAAATCACCAGATTTTTTAACAAAATCATCCACTGACCTACCAGAATCTCGTATCTTACCTCGATTGTTAAAAGTCACAATATTACCAGTAACCGCATTAGGAATTCGTACAAGTACATCTGGCAGTTTTACATCACTAGTTTTTAATCGTCCTTCTTTGTCCTGGAAAATGACGACTTCATCTGGATCTACACTGGTAAGATTTAGTAAATTATTGATTTCATTTTTGAGCTGATCAAGAGTTGCATATTTGGATAAGTCACCTTGGTAACCTTCCGTGGATAAATCTCCTGATAGTGTTCCAAATTATGTATAGTAGCTCATTATTTACTGTCCTAGATAAAATTATCAACACTAGTTTAATATTATATAAAATGGCAAAATCGTCGATATTAAACTTTGATACAGAGAGACTGGTGAAGCACAAACATAACAATGAACTTCCTGATTGTCATTATCTTATTGTTGGGCGAACTGGATCGGGAAAAACAAATTTGCTTATTAACTTTCTTCTTGGTAATAATTTTAACTATGACAGAGTTTATATTTACATAATCAATCCACAGCAAGATAAATATGAGTTATTAAGCCAGTATAATGACAAACTTCGTGATGAACTTAAGGCTGGTGAAGATTTGTTTATAATTAAGCAGCCAGAAGATCTTATTCCAATTAATCAACTTGATGCAGATGAACATAAGATAGTAGTTTTTGACGATATTCCTCTATATAACATGGAGATGAATAAAATATGATTGTATTTCTCACTGTCACGTAATAAACAGTGTAATTCTGTTTATCTCGCTCAATGATTTTATAATGTTGACAGATTTATTCGGAGAAATACTGGTTGTTTTATATTATTTCCAGGACTGGACAATGTTGACGTTAGAAATATTGCAAGCGAGCAATGCGGTGACGTGACAAAAGATAAGTTTTTTGAACTTTACCGTAATGCTACAAAAGATAAATTTAACTTTTTCTTATTTGATAAACTTATGCATGATCCAACTAAAATGTTTCGCTGTTCTATTGATATTTACTTACAGTAAGGGGTTTCAATTTTATAAAATTTATAATAATAATAATGGACAAACGAGCAAGATACAGAAAACATATAGAAGATCTAAAAAAAACTTGCTCAATCTCAGGCATTACTTAAGCAAAATGTACAACAAGCACGACGTGGGCAAGTAACCGCTACAGAAGCAACAGTTACAATTTTCAAGCCGGTTACTGAAGCACTATTAGGTAAACAACCTGAAACTAAACCTCTGTTAGAAGAAGAACTTGAACAACTGCAGGAAAAAGGCTTGGTTGGAATTGTTAAAGAACAACAGGAAGCAGCTGCTGCAAAACTTGTTACCAGATCTGATGAAGAAAAAAGAAAACTAATTGAGGCACTTACAGCAAATATTGCTGATCCAGTTGCTAGACAAGAAGAAACAGATCTATTGATAAACAATCCGCTGGAACTTGAGCGAAGATTAGCAGAGTTAATAACGCAAGGAATAACAAATATTATAAAAAATTTATCAGGAGACATAAAAGATATCAGAGAGGAGCAACAAAGAGTTGGTGATCTTACTGTAAGGTTTATGGAGGTTGGAGATCAAAGACTTCATTTTATAAAAAGAGCAAGTGATAAGATAGATCCTAAGGAGTATAATGATTTTTAGAGAAAGAAAATATAAGAGATATTGATAATATAAGCAGGTGGACTGATGCAGAATATCAAACATTAATCGATAGATTAGATGTAATATTTAAGGACGGAGTTACTGCTAAAGATGAAATAAACACGGTTACAGAGATTGAGGATATGCATCTACTTAATGATAGAATGAGAAATGGTGTCATTGCTCTCATGTTAAAAAAACAGCAGAAAATAGTAGAGCAGAACCTTTCGGTAAAGGGTGGAGTTTTAAAAGGAAATTTGATACACTTGATAAAACTCGTGTAGAGAAAAGTAGAGAAGAAAGAACAGGAACAGGTGTAAAAATATTTACTTCAACTACTGAAATGATAGGTAGATTAATGTTATTAATATCATCAAAAGAAGTTGGGAATGTTAGTGTTGAACTTGATAATGATCATCTAAGATCGAGTGAATTATTAACATCTGACGAATATGAAACTTTACACCGCGACTTAATTTTGTAAAATGATATAATATAAAAGAAATGCAAACAACATTATTACTAAACTCTAGTGAGTCTGCGATAGATAGCGCAAATTTTTCAGTAAATTATATTCCACCTATCCAACTAGATCCTACAAAACAATATGAAATTGGATTAATTTCTTGTACTTGCTGGAATGCTATACCTAACGTGAAAAATGATGTTAACGATGAAATGTATTTTACTATGATTAAAACATATCCAATATCTACAACACAAAAAACAAAACTTCCGCAAGGAGCTTATAATATTACTTATCTAAACAGGACAATCAAAGAGCTCATCACAAAAGCTGGCGGTGTGGCTGATAATTTTGAATTGGCAGCAAATTATAACACATTGCGAGCTAGGATAACTTTGAAAAATATAGTAATCTGTCTTGAATCAAGAGAAAGAAGTATTGCACAACTGTTAGAATTTACTGCAAAAACTTACACTACACTTGATCAGGCTCTTAGGTATGACAAAGAACTGCCAGTAAATATAACAGAAGTAAATATGATATTAGTAAATTGCTCTATTGCTTCTGGCTCTTATACATCAAAAGGCAGCAAAGGTCAAACGATTTAGTTTCTCACCTGACGTTAAGCCAGGTTTTCTCATGCAAATAACTCCACGACATATTATCTATTATCGTTTAAACGTTGAACATCAAATATCAATTATAATAATGCAGTTGACAGATGAATCTGGAGAACAGTTACATGTTAATAATGAAGTTCAAACTTATTATTTACATCTACGCGAGCAAAAGTAAAAATTATGCAACATCAAATATAATGAAACAAAGAAAAAAGTTTATCGAAGAAAAATAATAGGAGGATTTTTTGGAAATATTTTTACTAAAGTTATTAAAAATATTCCGGGTATAGCGCGTAAAGTTGCACCAACTGCTATTGACGCGGGTAAAGCGTTTGCAACTGGAGCTGCATCTGCCGCTGGGACTGCGGTGGGACAAAAAATAGCTGATAAAATGAAACGTGATCTACCGACTGCGTCTGAAATAAAACAAGCTATCTCAGAAATCGCTCCAACAAAAGAAACCCAGCGAGCTATGATAACAACAAAAAAAAATTACTATCACCAAAGGGCGAGCAGATCATACAAAAATTAATATCTAAAGTAACAGTGCCGCAATAAAATTTTATATAATCTAATAAAATAAAATGTCTATTAAAAATTATCTCGAGTTAACAGAAACTTATGACATCGACAACGATGTCACAGAATTTGGGTATGTTGAGTATCTTGATGAGAATTCTAACGAACCAAATAAAGCTGGTATCAGAACCTTTAACACCAGAGACGAAGATGTATTTCTACTGCCACATAAGGCTATGTTAGAAGTTCGTGGTCAGATTATGACAGTAGCCAATCCACCTGCAGTAATTGCAGTTGGAGCAGAAATAGCTCTTATAAAAAACGGCTGGAGTTTATTTAAAAGTGCTAGATATCAACTGGCCAATCAAACTATAGAAGATATTTCAGGTAATCTACAAGTTGCAAGTACAATTTTAAATATTAATTTGTTTTCCGACGATTACTCGAGATCAACTGCAACAAATATGATGTGGTTTAAAGATACTGGACGGTGTATATCTGAATTAACGGAATTTTTAAAGAGAGGTGCTATAGTACACGGAGCTAATGCAGAGGAAAATGCTGGAATTGTTAGAAATTTTCTCATTGCTAATGCTGCTGCTCTAGATATTGTCGCACCTGCTGCAGATGCTAATGCAAACGCCACAAGAGTTTCTCTTACAGAAGCTTTTAATAATCTAAATATAACACCACCAGCTGCAGATGCAAACGGTACTGCCATGTTAAATTTACTTCTTAACACACTTGACGTGAGAAATCCACGCTATAACGAAGGTTTTGCTAGGCGAAGATTACTTACAGCAGGATCACGTCAAATTACAATGATTCTTCCGCTAAGCATGATTTTCGGCTTTTCTCGCGATTATGATAAAGTATTTCGCGGAGTAAAACATACGCTTATTTTAGATCGAGCAGAACAAAACGACTGCTTGTTTAGATCTGGAGGGGTTGATATACAGTTTATTATAAACAAACTTGCTTTGTGGATGCCAGGTATAACACCATCAATCACTAAAATGTCAGAACTAAATAGCACACTTAAGCATACAAACAGAATTTACATTAAGCAGCATAAGATATATCAGACAGCGGTTCCAAATACTACTGACTACACGTGGAAGGTTACAACAACATCAAGCGAACAACTGCCGAGACACATATTTGTCGTATTTCAACAGCACGCTCGACGAGGAAACCAGCAACAAAATAATGCAATATTTGACCACGCCGATGTTAGACGAATATACGCTAGATTAAATTCAAAGCAATATCCAGAAAGAGCTATCGAGTGCAATTTTGCTGATGACGTTAATAAAAATATTTCTCGACCATACATGTACCTGCTTGACGCAATCCAAAAATATCAGGATGTTGAAGATGGAACTCAAATATCAGCAGAGGAATTTCGTACGCTTTATCCTATATTTTATTTTGATGTTAGTAAACATAACGAGCGAGCTGTAGACAGCACAGCGGATATTGAAATTACATGGACACTTGGAGCGGTTCCAATAGTGCCGTTGTACGTATACGCATTAGTGATTAGTGATAGATTTATCATGGTGGATTCTATTGGAGGTAAAATGACAGTTCAAGTTTAATCTACAGTTGTTATATAAAATGGCAAAATATTTTATAAAAGAAGTATATTTGACCGATGGTCTAGTTACACTTGATAAGCATACAAACAGAATTTACTTTAAGCAGCATAATATATATCATACAGCGGTTCCAAATACTACTGACTACACGTGGAGGGTCACAACAACATCAAGCGAACAACTGTCAAGACACACATTTGTCGTATTTCAACAGCACGCCGGACGAGGCAACCAACAACAAAATAATGCAATATTTGACTACGCTGATGTCAGACGAATATACGCTAAATTAAATTCAAAGCAATATCCAGAACAAGCTATCGAGTGCAATTTTGCTGATGATGCTAATAAAAAATATTTCTTGACCGTACATGTATCTGCTCAAGGCAATGCAAAAATATCAAGATGTTGAACATGGAACTCAGATGTCAGCAGAGGAATTTCGTACCCTTTATCCTATATTGTATTTTGATGTTAGTAAACATAATGAACGAATTGTAGACAGCACAGCGGATATTGAAATTACCTGGACACTTGGGGCGGTTCCCGTAGCACCTTTATACGTATACGCATTTGTGATTAGTGATAGATTTATCACGGTAGATTCTTTTGGAAGTAAAATGACAGTTCAAGTTTAATCTACGGTTGTTATATAAAATGGCAAAATATATTGTAAAAGAAGTATATTTGACCAATGGCCAAGTTAAAAAATTTGTAGCTGCTATTGCAAAGCGAGAACAGGTATCATTAAAAATCAATCCTAATAGTTCTGATGGGTTTTTAACAAAATTAATGCTAACAAAAAATCAAGTAAAGAAGTATGATCGTTAAAAAAACTTTTATTTGAAATTTAAGTGCTGGACAACTGACAGCGATGGCGAACGATATTGTTGTCAAAGGTGGTTTTCTTAGTCCGGCATTATCAGTATTAGCTAGTACAATAATACCCAAAGTTTTGCCGGTGTTGGAAACATTAGGACTAGCAGCAATGTCAGAAGCAGTCTCTGGTACAAAGAAGAAAGCTGTTGAGGGTAATGGTATCATTCGTGGAAGTGGAATAAAAAAATTGTAAATTTTATGTAAATGATATATTATAATGCCAAAACGGAAAACGAAATCACCAACAACAAAATCGCCAGAAAAAAGAAAACAAAAAAGGAATACAATACCAAAACGCAAACAATCAAAAGAAGGAGGAATTATTCCGTTCGCTCCACTTTTGGCGGGACTATCGGGAAGTCTGCTGCCAAATCTTTTAGGAATCGGACGTGTTCTAACATTACCAGGAACACGACCACCCCGTCGAGTAGTTTTGATATCATTGATAAGTTAAAAGCGGTTCCTGGATTTCATGGAGTTTATTCTAAAGATAAACTCGCAGCAATAAAATCACCATCAGCTGTAAGTTCGTGTGTTATTAATATACAAGATTTTAATGACGGATCCGGTACACATTGGGTAGCAGTTTATAATAATAATTATTTCGACTCGTTTGGACTTCTTCCAAGCGATGGAACAAAAAAGTATATGAACAAAAAATTTAACAAGATATATTATTCGTCAAATCAATTCCAACCTGTTGGAACATCTGCTTGCGGATATTATTGTATAATGTTTATCCGACAGATGAGCAGAAATCTCAATTTTTTTAAATTTATTTTACAGTTTGACAAGCAACCTTCTCACGCTAATGATGAGATTACAAATAATTTTATCTAAACTTAAAAATATGATAATGTCAACATACTGTCTCAAGTGTAGAACTAAAACAGAAAATATTGATGAAACAACAGAAAAAAACAAAAAACAACAGGATAATATTAAAAAGTTTTTGTGCAGTCTGCGGAAAAAGAAAAAATATGTTTTTAAAGAAAGTGTCCCCAGCGACATCGTCAGCGAAAAATTCGCCGGCGAAAAATTCGCTGGGTTCTGGTTATCCTGATATTATTTTTGTCGACGACTAAAAATATAGAATGATATTCAATTGTGATTCTGACAGAGATTTGTGTCTTGAGCAAAATAAAATTGTCGCATACTGTCAATGTTGTAACAACAGAGAAATAATAGGGTCAGGTATAGATATACATAAAATTATTGGAAAATTGCCAAAACCAAAAGGCGATTGGACTTTGCCAGGTCATCGGTTTACAGGACCTTACAATCCGCTAGATCATCAACTAGATGAAAACGACTATCCATTGCCAGGACTAGAGCCTTACAATCAAGTGGATGCAATAGCAATGCGTCATGATATCTGTTATCGTCATCATGAAAACTCAAAATCAGAGTGTGATAAAGTAATATTAGAAGAATTACGTGATATGGAGCCAAAAAAATCTACGAGAACGTTTTGATAGTAGATTTGTTCAGGGAATAATTGGAGCAAAATATAAACTTGGACTCGGAGAGTCTCGACTCGGAAAAAAAAGTATACGATGGTCTTGCAATCGAACTACACAGACCTAAAAAAAAGGTTCCCAAGACGTAAATTTGTCGCTAATGGTGTAGATGATATCTGGGCAATAAATTTGGTGGATGTGTCGAATCTAGCTCAGTTTAACGTTGGCGCTGATGGTGCTCCAAAAAGATATTTGTTTAATGTTATAGACGTTTTAAGTAAATATGCTTTCAGTGTACCTGTTTCAGATAAGACAGGAACTTCAATGACTGATGCGCTAAGACAAATAATAACGAGTACAGAAAGAAAACGAAATAAAATCTGGACTGATCACGGATCTGAGTTTTTTAACAAAATGTTTGAACAGTTTCTAGAACAAAATAATATAAAAAATATGTTACAGGAAACGAGGGTGAAAGCGTTGTTGTTGAGAGATTTTATCGCACGCTGAACGAAAAATTACACAAACATATGACAATTAAAAACACCAACAGGTACATCGATGACCTTTCTCAAATCGTAGGTGAATATAATAACACGAAACATCGAACCATTCAAATGTCACCTAATAATGCTATTAAAAATCCGATATTAGCAAATGATAACATGTACCACAGACATAAATTTAAGGTTGGTGATAAAGTTAGAATATCTTTGATAAAAAAGATATTTGCAAAAGGATTTACTCCAAACTGGAGCGAAGAAGTATTTGTAGTTGATAAGGTACTTTTCACAATATCTGTAACATACGCTTTAAAAGATCTGGCAGGGGAACCGATCGTAGGTAGTTTTTATGAACAAGAACTACAGAAAACTGAGCAGGATGTTTTTGTTATTGAAAAAGTGATTATGAAGAAAGGAAATAAAAGTTTAGTGAAATGGCGTGGGTATAGCGATAAATTTAACAGTTGGATCCCAATCAAACAAATTATGATATAATGCTATCATAAATTTCCTCATACTTTTGTTTGACAGATTTACATTTTACTGGTTTACATAATGATATTAGATATTGTCTGCGATCGTCAGAGATCGTCATTAGATTAAAAAGTTTGACAAATATGAAATCGAATTTGATATTTGTCTGTCGGCCTGGAATTCTGATGTTTAAGAAAGGTCTGATTAGCTGCCAAAACAGTTGTTGTTCGGCAACGGTAAAATTAAATTTCATTATTTTTTTTTGCAATGTGATACTTGACTTCATATCGTTTAGTTGTTGATCTGCTGTAATTAGATCTGTCAGCAACAGTGACTATTTCACCATCAACATCAGATTTGTTGTTATGCAAAATATCATCTTCGCTATAACCAGCAGATTTGTCTATGAAATCTTTGGAAAATGTAATACTATGCGTGACTTTATCGCTGGCGACCTTATCGCTGGCGACTTTGTCGCTAGTATCTTCTTCCTATAATTCAGCGAGTAGTTTCATCCAGTCCATTATTATAATATATTTTTATCTAATTTGTTATTATAAGATGACTGATGAGATAAAATATCACCAAAAAGTTAATATATTAAATTACAACGTACTAGCCGAAGCGGTAAGAAAACGTTTGTTGCATTATAGTGCATATTCTGTTGACGTTATTGTAATGCAAGGTGATTCTCATAAAATATTGCTAACAGCAGCAGAAAAAAATAAAATTAATGAAAGTGCAGTAACGACGTTAAAATTTGATCATGATTATGTTATAGCATTTGCTCATCATTGTTTGACTAAAACCGAGCTATCAAATATCATATCTAAAACCAATCCTGGTATTGTATTCGCTTGAAAAAGCTAATTTTGTTACTCCATCAGCTTCAAATTTTACTGACATAGACTTTATCTTATAATATTTCGCCGCAGCTGTAATCGATTTGAATTTGATCTCCTCATCCGTTTCGAGGTTTTTTGAAATAACAGGTTTTATTGGACATCTAAAATTAATACCATTACTATTTTTTCCTTTTATCACATTTTCCTGTTGGGTCACTTGCTCCAGATTTTCCAATCGATTGTCTGTTTCTACGTTATTGATGTGATTAATAACCAGACCTATTGGGTATAGATCCGTGAAACATCTCGTAAACAAATCTATGATCAGTATAACAAACCTGATCTGTCGATGCTCCTCTACCAATTACCCTGATATATCCCATATTGTTCATAGTACCAAGAACTTTTTAGTTTTTCTGTTTGTAATAATAATGCGATCGTTAGCCTCTTATAAATCAAAGACCGGATGCGGCTGAAACTCATCTTGTAAGGATAAGTTTTCACTGTTGTCATCAGTGACTTTACTGATTACGTGATACACACGCTGTCCTTCTGGAATGTCATCGCAGAACAACGTGTAAATAAAATCTTTTCTAAGCATTGCAATCCTCTCGGCATTATCTCCCTTGACACTAATATTATAACCCGCTGGAGTCAATTTGCCAACAGTTATTCCAGTTTTAAGGTTAGTAACCAAACCTAATGTATTTTCAGCGTATAAGTTATATTCTGGTTGAATATAATATATCTCTTGCTCACGTGCGCTTGCCAGATTTGCTGTCATTATACTATAGACGATTTTTTTTATCTCTAATTGATTTTTAGCGCATGCGCAGTGTGAGGTAAATTATCAATTAAATATTATATTATAGTATAATAATGTTAAAATTGCGTGATATAGCCAAGAGAAGCCTTATGGGAAAACCTAACAAAATAGCGACTGCTTTTGCAGGTATTGACAATAGTAATCAGTTTGATAATCAAAATGTTTTAGTAAATTTTACTGCAACAAATCTTTACCACCTACTACAGACAACTGTAAAACGTGAGCTCGAAAAACACAAAAGTATCAGATTATTTGTGCAATATCATGTTATATTTTCAAAGTTAGTTGTAACTGAAGAATCAACTAACAAGGAAATTGCAGATCCTTATATGAACGCAAAATCAAGACTTGTTTTGCTAGGGACTAATCTTTTACCACTATCTGATGAAATACACCAAGAAATCTGGAAACAAATAGAGGAATTCGCTGAATTATGTTCGGGTTGGAAGTTTGAAATGATTAAAGAAATATTGTTTCACACGATGAAATATAACGCATTACGAGGTAGTTCGTACATCGACCTGCCACCAAAAATAAAAAGTAAAAGATGTTGTATAAACATCAAAAACGTAGATAACAAATGTTTCCAATGGGCTGTTCTTTCCGCACTATTTCCAGCAGAAAAACACGCTGATGGCGTTGAGAAGTATATCAGTCACGTGTCAAGATTAAATTTTAAATATATTAACTTTCCAGTGGCAGAAAATCAAATACCAAAATTTGAAAAGCAAAATAATGTTTCAATTAACGTTTTCGGATTAGATGAAAAAGAGGACGTATATCCGAGATATATTTCAGAAAAAGCCTCACAATCGACTATAAATCTACTGTTTTATAAAAATCATTACGTTTGGATTAAAAACTTTAACGGACTAGTTGGCAAACAGTACAATAAGAATAAGGACAAAAAGTTCTTTTGTTACCGCTGCTTGCATGGCTGTACAAACAATGAAACATTACAAAAGCATTTGCAGTACTGTAGTGATGTACAAAGAATAACAATGCCATCTAAAAAAGATTGTGTGTTACAGTTTGTCCATCATAATTACAAACTAAAAATTCCTTTCGTCATATACGCTGACTTTGAGTGTTTACTTCAACCTGTACTTGGTGTAGAAAATAATCATAAGCAATCGAGTACAAGAAAAATTCAAAATCATGTTCCGTGTGGAGTAGCGTATAAGGTAGTTTGTTGTACTGATTCGAGATTATCTAAACCAATCCAATACTATCGTGGTAAAAATCCAGCTGTCTGGCTTTTCAAGCAGTTGGTTAATGAAGTTGGTAATATTACTTATCGTTTGAAAAGAGTAACGCCAATGTTAAAATTAACACCTCAACAAGAATCCGCACACGAGCCAGCAGAAATTTGTCATATTTGTGAAAAAGCTTTTGATCCTGACAACGTTAGGAATGACAACGTTAGTAACAAAAAAAAGTACATGACCATTGCCATTTGACTGGACAGTACCGTGGAGCGGCTCATAATCAGTGTAATTTAAAATTCCTTGCTCCAGATTTTATTCTGGTTATTCTTCACAATTTTCGAGGATATGATAGCCATATTATAGTAGAAGCTTTTGGTGATCCCGATATAAAAGCTCGTCTAAAACTCGATAACGTCATCAAATGCATTCCAAATAATTTTGAAAAGTATATGTCAGTTACGCTAGGTAAATTGCGTTTCATTGATAGCCTGCAGATTATGGCAGCCTCGTTAGATGAGTTAGTAAAAGGTTGTAGTAAATTTGATAACCTAAGAGACTGTTTTGGAAATAAATTTAATCAACTAGCTAAAAGAGGGGTATTTCCTTACGAATACCTCGACGACTGTAGTAAATTTGATGAAACATCTTTACCTGACAAAGATAAATTTTACTCGCAACTTAAAAATGAAAATATAACCGATGACGAGTACAGGTATGCACAAGACATATGTAAAGAGTTTGATTATGAGACGTTTGGTGAATATCATGATTTGTATTTGAAAACTAATTTGTTATTATTAGCAGATGTTTTTGAAAGTTTTCGAGAAATGAGTTATAATAATTACGGTCTAGATCCTTGCTGGTATTATTCTGCCCCTGTGCTGTCATGGGATGCTCTGCTAAAGTTTAGTGAGGTAAGGTTAGAATTACTGACAGACGTTGATATGTTCAATTTTATTGAAAAAGGTATCAGAGGTGGTATTAGCGTGATAACAAAGAAATATGCTGAAGCAAACAACAGATATTTGAAACAGTATAATCCTGAGCTCCCTTCTAATTATATCGTTTATCTGGATTGCAATAATCTTTACGGTAGTTCGATGCAGAAACAATGCCTCTTGGTGGATTTCACTGGACCACGGCTGACCAATTTCTATGGGAGACAGAAAAAAGATATGTGACGATGTTTCATATTTCCTAGAAGTTGGTCTTGATTATCCAAATTCGCTACACAAATTACATAACGATTAACCTTTCTGGGCGGATTCGATGGTTATAGATTATAGTTTGTTATAAAAAAAACAACAAGCGTTAGCATTACCAAGGCAAAATTCCATCGTCAAGAAACTAGTACCAAATTTACTCGATAAGAAAAATTATGTCTTGCATTACAAAGTTTTAAAACAAGCAGTCGATGCTGGTCTTGTGTTGAGAAAAGTTCATCGTGTACTAAAATTTAATCAGTCGCCGTGGATGAGAGGTTACATTAACTCAAACACTTGAAGAAGAGCTGCAGTGAAAACAGAGTTTGAGAAAAACTTCTTTAAACTGATGAACAATTCCGTTTTTGGTAAGACGATGGAGAATATTAGGAAAGGCGTAAATATCAAACTAGTTAATGATGTCAATCGCAGAAACAAACTTGTGTCAGACGATGATTTTGTGAGCATGGAAATTTTTAACGAAAATCTTGTTGCAATACAAAGAAGAAAAACAAACCTAAAACTAAACAAGCCGATCTATGTTGGAGCTGCAGTGTTAGATTTATCAAAGTGGCTGATGTATGATTTTCATTATAATTTTGCTAAAATTCAGTGGCCAGCAAGTAGATCAATTTACTGATAGCGATACGCTCGTATATTAAATCGAATGTGAGGAATCTATCAGGACATGAACAATAATCGACATCTGTTTGATCTTTCTGATTACCCCCGTGACAGAAAATTTCATGACAACACAAAAAAGTTATTGGTAAGTTCAAAGATGAAATGAACTCGAGCGCTATCAAATACTTTATCGGATTACGCAGCAAAGTGTATGCCGTATTATTGGACAATAATAAAATAACAAAACAAGCCAAAGGTCTGCCTCGTAATTTTGTTAAAATGTTTATGAAATTTGATGACTACAAGTATGCGCTTGATGGAGGTGTTAGTTTTATGAGAGCTATGGCAATTCGAGCGAAACGTCATAAGCTTGAAACAGATGTCATTATCAAACGTGGATTGTGTAATTGTAATGACAAACGTTATTGCGAAAATGGGGTAGACACATTTGCCCTTGGGTATTGTCGTGATGATAGATCTATACTCGACATTATCTTTTCCAACTGAAATTTTATCTAATCTTATAAAATAATGTTTGAAAAATTGACAATAACAAATAGCTACAATAGTAACATCAAATATCTAATGATGGACGGTAAACAATTGACAGTTGAATTTAATAATGAAACATCAGGTAGATGTTTTAATGGAACACGTGACAAGTTAAAACTTTCGCTCATCAGATCTGATAATAGCGTGTATTTCAATTATATCGAACAATTGTATCAAAAGTTGCTAGCGGAATTTAAAAACTTTCACAGCCCCATTAACCAACAAAAATATACTAAACTCACAATTGATCTAGATCGGTCAAAGGTGTATTTTATCGACAAACAATATCCTCTAAACAAACCAGAAATGAAAGATTTGTTTGAGTCCCGTCGCTGTGTGAGCGGTAAAGTAAAATTTAGTATCTATAGTCGTGATAGTGAAGTATTTTTAATATCATCAGTTGAAACATTAATCATTGGTAACGAGATATAAAATAATATCATTTTCATTCTAATGCTAGGTTAATTTCCGCCTTGTTAACTGAAACGTTCTAATGCACAGTTTAATTTTCATCCTGTTATCTGATAAAAAACTTGTGGTAGACTGAATATAAAACTCAATTGCCATCTTCAGAATAATCGTATTCCACGCATGCGCTGTTCTAACAAATTCATCACCTCTGCATGACAGAGCTTATCTAGATGAATCATAGCATTCCAACACCTGTTGTTTTGTCTGGTTATGAAATACCTGTCCGTAGTAGTAGTAGTAGTAGTAGTAGTAGTAGTAGAAGTAGTAGTAGTAGTAGTTGTAGTAGTAGTAGTAGTAGGAAACAAGGGTTTGGGGGAGGGGTGGGTGGGCTAAAACCCTTGTTTCCTAATACTACTATATGATAATGTTTTGTATGCATATGATAATGTTTTATATGAATATGAAAATGTTTTATATGCATATGATAATGTTTTATATGCAAATGATAATGTTTTGTATGCATATGATAATGTTTTGTATGCATATGATAATGTTTTATATGCATATGATAATGTTTTCTATGCATATGATAATGTTAAGTATGCATATGATAATGTTTTGTATGCATATGATAATGTTTTGTATGCATATGATAATGTTTTATATGAATATGATATGTTGTGTATGCATATGATAATGTTTTGTATGCATATGATAATGTTTTGTATGCATATGATAATGTTTTGTATGCATATGATAATGATATGATAATGTTTTGTATGCATATCGTAATGTTTTGTATGCATATGATAATGTTTTATATGCATATGATAATGTTTTGTATGCATATGATAATGTTTTGTATGCATATGATAATGTTTTTTATGCACATGATAATGCTTTATATGCAAATGATAATGTTTTGTATGCATATAATAATATTTTATATGCATATGATAATGTTTTGTATGCATATGATAATGTTTTATATGCATATGATAATGTTTTGTATGCATATAATAATGTTTTATATGCATATGGTTATGTTTTATAGGCATACGATAAAGATTTGTATGCATAAGATAATGTTTTTTATGCATATGATAATGTTTTTTATGCATATAATAATGTTTTATATGCATATGGTAATGTTTTGTATGCATATGATAATGTTTTGTATGCATATGATAATAATTTATATGCATATGATAATGTTTTGTATGCATATGATAATGTTTTGTATACATATGATAATGTTTTATATGCATATGATAATGTTTTATATGCAAATGATAATGTTTTGTATGCATATGATAATGTTTTGTATGCATATGATAATGTTTTGTATGCATATGATAATGTTTTGTATGCATATGATAATGCTTTATATGCAAATGATAATGTTTTGTATGCATATGATAATGTTTTGTATGCATATAATAATGTTCTGTATGCATATGATAATGCTTTATATGCAAATGATAATGTTTTGTATGCATATAATAATGTTTTATATGCATATGATATGCTTTGTATGCATATGATAATGTTTTATTTGCATATGATAATGTTTTTTATGCATATAATAATGTTTTATATGCATATGATAATGTTTAGATAGCGCTGTAATAATGTGTTATTTTTTCACATGCCTTTACAGCGCATTATCACAGATATGTCAACACAGTCGTAATTAAATGCACATCTGTTAAGATTGTCAAATAAGTGGATTACATTGTACTCGACTGTGTATTTTTCATTGTGTTGTGTTCCATTGCCTGTTTTATGTTGCATTTGACCTATGCTATATTATATGTTGAATATGATGTCATATTCAATAATATGTATGTATGTATGTATGTATGTATGTATGTATGTATGTATGTATGTATGTATGTATGTATGTATGTATGTATGTATGTATGTATGTATGTATGTATGTATGTATGTATGTATGTATGTATGTGTGTGTGTGTGTGTGTGTGTGTGTGTGTGTGTGTATGTATGTATGTATGTATGTATGTATGTATGTATGTATGTATGTATGTATGTATGTATGTATGTATGTATGTATGTATGTATGTACGCATTTATGTATGTATGTGTATGTACGGATGTATGCTTTTGTGGCTGTCTGTTTGTCCTTATTTATGTTTTGAATACTTCAGATCGCGAATTAGCTTCACCAGCCATCTGCTCAATCACTGATAAACCAAAATCTAAAGTCATAGCATTCTTCGAGACCGAAGGACTAGCAACAACAACAACAACAACAACAACAACAACAAAAACATTTGTCTTTGAATACGTATAGGGATATAATATAAATGACGTAAATACCCGAAGAGATCCAAGAATTGCGGGTGTATAAAGACATGCTCGCATCGTTCTGTTCCGTGTGCAATTCCTGAGAAGATCCAAAGACAACAAAACGTCCTTATGAAATTCGTCTGCAGTCGAACCAAAGGATGAGTGTAGGTAGCTGCTGAAAAGCCTGTAAATAAATAAATAAATAAATAAATAAATAAATAAATAAATAAATAAATAAATAAATAAATAAAATGTGGCTGTCAAACAGCATGAAATTTATATCATGCCACGTTACACATACATTTGTCCATTTAATTTTGTTTCATCGCTTCCAGTGTTTAAGACCAGTCTGGTGGCCTGCTGAGTAAAACAGAGCTTGGGATGTGGGAGGTCGCGGTCACGACACCCGGCCGAGTCATACAAATGTCTTTTAAAATGGTACTTCCAGCTGCCTCGCTTGGTGCACAGCTTTAAGAGGTTAGTGCTAGACTGATCAGCCTCTTGTCATGATAATTTTTCTGGGTGGAAAATTATGCTATGTGTCAGTAACATGATGCCCCAGTGCTAGACACCACTATAAACTGAAACACTGCAGATACATCGTAGCTATATGATTAAGTGTTTCTGAAAGCTACGTTAAAAGAAATTAAAAATCCTAATCCATCCAGTGTGTTGGATGCCTGTGTGGCACAGATATAATGAATGGCAAAAGCTCATTCCACACAATGGCTGATTCTGCACATTGGTCAAATATCACTAATCGCGATATATAATGAAGTAACAAAGCGAATGGAATTATCAAAAAGTATATCGGTACTTACAAGCGCTATACATAGTACAAATATACATTGTAAAAGCAACTATGAAATAAACATTTACATCAGACCACAGTTATACAATGTACCATATTCGCTTAGTACTGAAGAGCTTTTTTCTTCTAATTTTACATCAGATATTTTATTTTTCAGCTAGAGAAATAACTCCAATATGTAAAAAAAAATTAAAGTACTGGAATTCAATCTTAATAGATAAATACCTGTAAATATTCAAAAAGTCAAAAATTATGCATCATTGAAAAATTGTATGAAACAAAGCTGTGTGGACTGCGCAAATAAATCTGCAAGTATAATGTGGAAACACATTAAGGACAGGTAATGTAATGAATGAATATGTCCATTGTTACAGTTTCATGTGATATTGGTACTAAAATATCAGACACGAAGAATATCAAACATTTTTAAAACTTTAATAGGATAAAGTAGAGTATTTGAACAACCTCTCAACTGGATCCCGAAGAAGAAGGATGAGCTTTAAATTGGGATTCAAGTGTCGAGACACATGTATGTCAGTGTAGACTGGTTCATCAGCATTTTGATCATTTTGAGGAATGTCCCGCCAGCTAGCTTGATCCCAGAAGTCCATTGGGTCACCATGGCCTGTAAAAGGACTTGTGTGTAATAAATGCGAGGCTTATTCATCCAACATAAACAATTTTGTTGTTTAAGAACAAAACCAAATAAGAAATTTATCCCAAACTGACGGAACAAAAAATGTTGATATAAAACTGAGATACTTTTTGCATGAGTTACGAATCCTCGAATTGGACATATTCTTGGAATTTGATTCGGAAACATGGACTCAACCGCCTAATAAAAGAAGACTAACGTTTTGTATGTATGTGTATATATATGCAGTGTACACCGTAGATACTTTACAACTAACCATAACACAAGGAACTATTTTAACTACGCCACCTTAGACAAGTCAATCTATTGTTTCAAGGCACATCACGCCAGTAAAACTACATCATATTTGCCACCATGGCGACATAAAGGTTATAAGCCGAGTCCCTTCCCATTTATTCCATAGTGTAATTTACCGGTTTCCTACCATACCGGTGATACTGCAGTCACAACAACCAATGTACACCATTAGATTGTATTAATTACTCCATCACTCAAGGGTCACTCAAGCGGATTGGGTTTGAATTCGCTACCAATTGACGATGGCACCAAAGAAACACACTAAGTCATTTTCTCCGGGACTTTAGCTCCTAGCAATTGGCTAATTATTTCGGGCTAAGAGATATTTCCCATTGCATCTAATTCAAATAATTAAATAAGTAATAAAACAAACTTAAGAATTGTATAAACCAAGCGATATCACCAAATGGGTATCATATTCATTATATAAATATAAATATAAATATATATATATATATATATATATATATATATATATATATATATATATATATATATATATATATATATATATGTGTGTGTGTGTGTGTGTGTGTGTGTGTGTGTGGAATGTGTGTAACGACCAATTTTTAATTTAAAAAAAAAATTTGTATCAGTATATTTTATTATGATGATATTTATGTTCACGTGATCTAATAGTTTGTGAAAAAACATCTTGTTTATATAGAACGTAATTATGACTCGTGGCATCGGTAAGCGTTCTTTTAAATTGCCAAACCACTGGCGTAAACGATTGGTTCTGGCCCAGTGCATATGTGTTTACATCGTTGTCAGATAAATAAGGCAGAGAACAACTTGTCTAATGTTTAAACTTCTCATTTGCATACACCTGAAACTGGACAGTTTTATTTGCCAGATTTTATACCCGTTTCTGATGTTTTTTTCAGGTTTTAAGCAAACTTATCTGAATTCGTTCTTGCTGTCCATATTCGTGTAATGCGATTTGCAGATGATGAAATAACCATGAATTCATCGTACGCATACATAAAGTGACGTCTTAAATCGGTTTAGATCGGTTTAGAAACAATTAAGTCACTGTAAAATAGAGTCGTTTATATTCCTTGAGAAGAAGGTTTTATATTTTTCTTTTGCTGGAAAGAGTTTATATTTCTTTACATATGTTGAGCTCGAAGGGTATTATGTTACAAATGACAGATATGAGAGTTTATTTACTCCCTAAATAACTATAATTTTTCCCTGGAAAACTCCGCAAGTGGTTTAGGAAAAAAGCATTCAGAAACATATATTTTAGATTGGAACAGTAAAGTGCAAAATTAAGGTTCTATGTGAAATTCTGGACATTTGTGTGAAATATTCATTTAACGTCATCATCCTCCATCTTCGAACCAACTTGAGCTACAAACTCGATTCAGTTAGAAAGATCTTTTTATTGATAGGACTAACATATGTTTAAAATTCTTCACAACAATAAGGAAGTCTTAATTCGCAATTTTAACTTTTTGCAATGTTTACTAGGGAAAAAATATTTTTTTAAACTTACAAAGCTTTGTAATCTTCATCCATTTCATTCTGTTACTTTGATAGCCGAAGCGTAACTATATATATATATATATATATATATATATATATATATATATATATATATATATATATATATATATATATATATATATATATATATATATTATGCACGCTGTAACAATGGTATACATGGAGATGCACAAATATTTCATAAAAGTCAAACGAGGTATGAGGTGTTTCCTTTCGATGAAAACATTATACGTCTCGTGGCATATCGTTGATGCAGCGTATGTGACAGGGTTCGTTATACCATTGAATAGTTTGTAAGGAGTTGTGGTGGAGTGTTTCCAATATTCATTTAAATGTGGTACCCTACCAGGCTTCGATTATCGTTCAGAAGTTAGTGATATATTCAATCACTCAAACTTCACAATGCGCCCCTTTTGCTCGACCATTCGACCCTATCTCACCATATGAGTTATAGTGTCAGAGTTTCGCCCTATCCTAGGCTTTTCTCATCTCCTGATTCTTTCTGCCTATCCAATTGTCTGTTTTGCATCCACTTACTCCTCTTTTCACCCTTCCCAACTACTTCTCCTCTAAATCCTCGTCTTTTCGTCGACTTGTCGATTAGGACTGTTGCGACAGTCGCGCTCCAGTCGCTCTCTCTCTCTCTCTCTCTCTCTCTCTCTCTCTCTCTCTCTCTATTGACTCGGGTTTCCTACCGCCAACTGGATGTTGTTCCCAAAAATAGCTTCATTTGAAGCTTCCGTTCTTTGTTCCCAATCCTTTTTTCTTCGATTCCCGCCAATTTCACTAGTGGCATTCCCGTAGTATTTCTTACCAGTGTCTCCAGGCAGTTTCATGTGTATAATGACTGATTTTGGTCGCAGTTACTAATAATCTCCGAATCTAAGACTTGGGTCCACCCACTAGCTGAATTCGGATAGGATGTAGGTGGTCTGCCTCAATCAACACAGCTCCCTTTTGCTCTACTACCAATGTATATAACACATGGGTACTAGGTACCGGTTGGACACAAGAAACTGAGTTTTCTGGCGACCTACATAATCGCTCGACACTGCAGGCGGCGATTGTTCACACATTAAACACGTTAAACAAGCCCCACGTTTAAGCCTCCGATTAACTTGGGCTTGCGGAACGTGACACATCTCACGCTTGAAAATACTATAAGGATTTTACTTCCCTATATTTGCACTGATTGGAAATGTGCATTACTTCACGCAACATAAGAAAATACTAACAACCTTCATGCTAAGAACACGAAGATACGCGCAATCTACGATTATTTACTGCACGATATGCGTCATTTCAGCAACTCGGCTCATGAAGTGGGCGCCTATGTGCTCCGTTCTTTTCTCGTATCTGATCTGCATATGATACTGCAGCAAGTACAGCGACCAACGCTGCATCATGCGTCCGTTCGAGTATTTCGCCTGCGCAAGGTAGTCGAGGGGTTGGTGTTCGGTCTCCAGTATGAACTTCCACCCGTACAAGTACCGCTGGAACAGTGATAACCCGAGCACGATTCTAAGGCCTTCCCTCTCAGATAAGGAGTAGTTCTTCTCGGCATAAGAACCGCATCGTGCTCTTTCAGGAATATTGCTTTTAAGCCGGTGTCACACGCTTCAGTGCTCAGCACGATGTCTTGCGACAGATTCGGGAGACGGACAAAATCGTCAAATATCAGTCTATCCTTCAGCGTTCGGAAAGCGTGCTGGCATGCATCAGCCCAAATAACTTTACTCGGGGCCCGTTCCCTGGTCAGGTCAGACAACGGTCTTGCAAGCGCGTTGATATTGGTCACATTCTTCTGGAAATACATGGCCAATCCCAGGAATAACCTCACCTCAGGCTTCGTGGTGGGCAGTACAGCGTTTCAAAGTTGGTCCACCTTCGACCTTTCTAAGGACAGAGTGCCTTGACTCAATGTGTGTCCCATATAGTCCAGTGCCCGGAACCAATGTGACATTTGGAAGGGCGAGCCGTCAATCCCTCTATACATAGCCGTTCCAGAACGACTGCTACTACACTTGGGTGTTCATCCCCAGTCTAAGTGGATAACAGGAGATCATCCATGAAGTTGTGAACACCACTATCGCGCAAGGGTTCCAACAATTTATGCATCTTCTAGAAATGACGCTGGGTGCATTCTGGACTCCGAAAGGCATGACTAACCACTGGTAGGTCCCGTCAGTAGTATCAACGGCGAGCTTTGCCCTATCCTCTTTCTTTACCGGAATTTGCCAATATCCTTTGGACAAATCCAACTTCGAAAAATACTTCGCTATCGAAACAGAAGCGAAGATATGTTTGGGGTCAGGTAGCGTTTCAACTGATACTTCTGTCATCTGACTCAGCTTCCGATAATCAACACCGAAGCGATGGATTCCATTCTTCCTCTGCACCAAGACGACAGATGAGCTCTAATGAAAATCGGCTGGATCCCAACTTCATATATCCAGATTTATGATGGTACATTATGCTAGTCATAGTTTGGATGGAACATTATTCTGGCCATAGTTGTGATGGCATAATATGCTGAACATAGTTATGATGGTGTATTCTACTGACCATATATATGATGGAATATTATGCTATACATAGTGATGATTGTACATTATGCTGACCAAGGTTATGCTGACACATTATGCGACCATATTCATGATGTCACATTGTGCTGATCTAAACTAACGCACTTTGAGGTTAAGTCCATAAGATGTAACTATCATGTTTATTTTATTGTTTGATTGTTTTTTATGGCTCATTTCCATAGTATAGTTTATATTGCGATAAAAATAATATGACTTGACCAGACAAGCACCAATTCAGTCTACCTGGTATTGGCAAGAGTCTAATTGTTACACCGCAGATCCCGACACCATTACGCAGATATGGCCCCACCACAGCCAGCAGACCTAGGCCCTACTCCAGCAGACAGACCTGGCCCCCACTTCAGCAAGTAGACCTGGTGCCTACTCCAGTAAACAGACCTTGATGGACTCCAGCAAGCAGACTTGCCCCCCCCACTCCAGCAAACTGAATCGGTCTACATTAAAGACAAATGACATGGCCCCCATTCCATCAAGCAAACATGGCCCCAACCAAGCAAGCAGATCTCGGCCGCTCTCCAGCTAACAGACCTGGCCTCCACTTAAGCAAGCAGACATGATCCCTACTCCAAAGAAAGACCTGGCCTCCACACCAACAAGCTGACATGGCTCCCACTCCAGTAGGCAGATCATTCAAATACATCGGTTCCTTTACATAATGTGGAAGGTAATGTGAGATAAAAAGAGAACATGACTCACCTGTAATAAGAGGATGGTACTCTCCGTAATCTTTAATGTATACTATATTTGTCTGAATCGTCTTAGCATCGAATAGGTCCAAAAATGTAGATAACATCATAATGCTTCCAGGCACATTTCTATGAAATCCTACTATAAATAATAGAAAGAAAACAAACTCGAAAGGGCTTTCTTGTTGCTAAATAAATATGAATTTATTACTTTGACTATATCGAGGAAATAATCATACACAATTTAAAAACGTTTTCCCCGTCCTTATTAAAACTATGATTACTAGTATTTCGTATAAAGAAGAAATAAATACAGTCAAATGGTATGTGATTCAAGTATATTTGACTTGCACAGTTCACAGTTATTTCAAAGAAGTGTATAGCATATGATTATGCTGATATATACCAACCATTTCCCTAAATCATTGCCAGTTGGGTTTTAGTTACACATGCATACGCTTAGATACATAATATTTTGACTAAATTCCAATTATCTTGAAGAATATGCTGATGAAAAAATAGGTTTGAACGATTTGATGTACTAATAGTTTACATGCACTACAAGGATGTAATCCAGAATGTCTGCAATCAAT
>JAEAOA010001419.1:830000-845000 GCA_016746295.1 Potamilus streckersoni
CTGGGGTTTTTCTTCAGCTATTCCGGTTGTTTAACTTCAATTATCCGTTCCTCAGTTGGTAAAATATTTTTGGACAATTTTTAGTATATTTCCGATCGCTTTGAGACCGCATTGGTGGCCTAATAGCTTGAGCGTCAGAATCAGACGAAGGGCCGGGCATGGGTCCGAACCTTGCCGGAAGACTTATAAAAATGATACTAACATCTGACATGCTTGACGCTCAGCATTTAGACACCTTTTTCCTTGAAATAAGCTTATGAGTGGATGCGAACATTAATTAATCAAGAACCACGTTGATTTTGTAATGAACACTAAGAGTTATTGTACACATTATTTTAATGAAACAAAAAAAACGTAGAAACGACACATCGTCATCCTGTCTCAAGCGAAGCTCACTGCGAAATGTAGCACATAATACTATCGTAATATAATCACAGGCTTTCGGTTGTTCCTTCCTAATGCATTCATCTACATGTGATCGGTCTGAGAATCAGATTTTATGGAACACGTCAAAAATTTTAGAGGTGTGAGTAACAACTTTCATGCTCTTTCTTACATAATTTGGTGGACATATCATTCAAAACAGACCTAATATATATATATATATATATAAATATATATATATATATATATATATATATATATATATATATATATATATATATATATATATATATATATATATATATATATATATATATATATGATAATAACGGTATTTTAAAGCAAAAAGGCGTACTGATTTTGTATGATTAGCTTCATCATATATACTGTTTATTAATAACTTAATAGAACAAACATTTTATATAAATCACATACCACGCAGATAACTTATATTTCATTAAAAGTACAAGTGGTGACAAATTCTTTTTTAGTTATTTTGTTAAATATATAACATCATTGATATGCTGTAAATTGATGAATTAGTAGCAAATTCATACTAAAATGCTATCAGTTCTTATGTGAACTTTATTTGTAGGAGATGTGACTTCTTAATCTACAACTGTAAAGTCGTAAATCAGTATAAACCACCTACCAATAAAAACATGGTGGTTGTGAACACAAAAAAATCTATCTTTGAAGACCAGCCGAAGCGATAAATTTTATCTTACAATATTCTAACTCAGTGCTTACATCCATACAAAGGTAAATATTTTTTTTTCCATTTTTAATCCATAGTGATCCTCTCCGCGAAGTATATAAAATACATGTCGCCTGCACTTTAACTTTCGTCTAGAAGATGTATTAGTCTTCTTTGTTTAAAGTGGATCATTAGTTATCGTCTCAGTCCATTATTTAAGTGAACAGTGTTACTGACAGTGCTTCCTTTCTTACGTGATAAACGATACAATATTGAAAATTAAAGATTACGTGTCCTTGCGTGTTGTTTAACAGTTAAGAACCCCAATAAGTAATGTACAAAAAAGGAGTCACTTTCTATTTTATTGCAGTGTGAATTAAACTGTTGTCACGCAAAAGCAACACTCTTTCATCCTTGTGGCAAACAATCGAAGACTAAAAATTGTGTGGTATATTTTGAAACTTTAGCCTTGTTTCCAAATTTGTAATGCCATGTCAAGTGCTACAGAAATATTTACACATCATAAGCTTGAATTTATCTTACGTATACGTAAAGGTTTTAATGTTCAAAATAGCACATCATCTGAAAATATTGCCCATAACCTATACTACACATATGATTATTTCTATAGCTTGTCAATTTTGAAAAATTTCCCAAAGAGTGGCATATATCACTCTGAATTGGACTGAAATGACCCATATTCTACAGATAGAGTGTGTACTTGTGTGTTTTCTGAGAGAGAGAGAGAGAGAGAGAGAGAGAGAGAGAGAGAGAGAGAGAGAGAGAGAGAGAGAGAGAGAGAGAGAGAGAGAGAGGGGGAGAGAGAGAGTCGATAAATGCGAGCAGTATAAAAAATGCCTGGAAATCATGGAGATCAGAAAAGTAATCGAAACTAATTGTATACACACTGACATTTGAAAAGAATTGTGAGAAGGGTTCAAACCCCCAATGTCGCCGTTACGTGCACAACGTTGTTTATGCAACATCAACAGAATAACACAGAATCTATAAAGATATTTGTCCAAGAAATCGTTGTGTTCAATTATATATTGACTTGTCTTCACATTATCAACCATGCAATGCTTCTATTGAACTGAAATATCCTTCCATTGTCCACACCTGTACTAAACAACACGATGTTAATCATCCGTTGCTTAACCGATTTTCAGTTAGAAACTGATACCCATGAAGACACCTTTGTAAATATAAGATGCTAATATCAAGCAATGTCGGATTGTCTTAATCCCATATTCGGCCATCATTTCATATTCCAGCCCCCAAGCATCCCAAGTACGCCCTTCATTGTATATTTTAGCGCCTCAGTATCGCAAGATCGCCCTCCTATGTATATTTCAGCGCCTCAGTATCACAAGATCGCCCTCCAATGTATATTTCAGCGCCTCAGTATCACAAGATCGCCCTTCATTGTATATTTCAGCGCCACAGAGGATTACTAAAAGCGAGTCTTAGTTTTATTGACTGCACGTTTTTGCTTTCCAGATAAACATAAACAGCAATGTATACCTCTTTATTTCTCATCGTAACAATTTGTCAGCCAAGTGTGAAAGTTCTCGTTATTAGATTAGTTACTAAAGAAATGTGTTGAATGAATCTCATCACTACTTTTTGAGTGTTCCGGTAAAGATCAGAATTACAAGCGACTTTGTTTACCGAATTAAGGGGTGACATCGCAGTTGTAAACTGAATATTGTTAACGTAACGTTCTTTAAAGAGAACTTCTTGATTATTGAAAACAACGGTTCATCTCAAATATATTTTAAGAAAACTCATTAACTTCATTTCAAACTTTACTTAGATTGGATGAGTAGTGAACGTTATGATAAACAGCGTTTTTTTGGCTTTGAAATTTCACAAATGATAATACATTTTAAAGCTTGATTCGTAAATGATAGCAACTTCTCAACCATCTTGCGCATAAGGTAAAACAGAGTGGGCAAAGCCAATACTACAACCTGCATCATAGTTGTGCTCGCTCTGTACGAGTAGTAGGAGAAAGTAAGAATCCGAGCTCAACAACCCCTCCAGACCTCCAAACAAATACAAAATACCTAGGTAACGTAATAGATCACCTGTTGCAATCAATAATTGTGTTAAGAATCCAAGCTCAACAACCCCTCTCCCCACCCCTCCAGACCTCCAAACAAAAATACAAAATACCTAGGTAACGTAATAGAACACCTGTTGCAATCAATAATTGCGCTAAGAATCCGAGCTCAACAACCCCTCCAGACCTCCAAACAAATACAATAGAACACCTATTGCAAAATACCTAGGTAACAGGTAAAATTTAATTACGTGATCTTCCAGAATAAGCAAAAATGATATGTCAGACTCAATTTTCCAAATCATTACGATTTAGCAGAGCGTGGCGATTGTGGACTAAATTACGCATAAGAATTCCAGTAAGGTAAGTGGTATTATACCTCATTACCAACTGTTAATGTCTCAACTGTAGATATCAAAAATATTTCATTATCATGGTAATAGAGGCTAAACTTTACTTTACCGCTCACATAACGTCGGGACTCAAACAAATCTTTTATTTGTGATTTGTTAAGAGGGTATTTTTTGTCGATAAAATACACCTTTGACCGATCAAGATCAATTGTAAGTTTGGTGTATTTTTGCGGCCTAATCGGACAGTGAAAGTTTTTAAATTCCGCTAGCAACTTTTGATAAAATTGTTCGAGATAATTAAAATACTCGCTGTCATCAGATCTGATGAGCGAAAGTTTTAACTTGTCACGGGTACCACTAAAGCATATGCCTGATGTTTCATTATTAATTTCAACTGTCAATGGTTTGCCGTCCATCATTAGATATTTGATTTTGCTACTGTAGCTATTTGTTACTGTCAAATTTTCAAACATTATTTTTAAAGTTTAGATAAAATTTTAGTTTGCAAAGATAATGTCAAATATATTTCTATCATCATGACAATACCCAAGTGCAAATGTGTCTACCCCATTTTCGCAATAACGTTTATCATCAAAATTGCTCAAACCGCGTTTGATAAGGACATCTGTTTCGAGGTTATGATGATTTGTCCGAATTGACATAGCTCTTATAAAACTAACACCACCATCAAGCGCGTACTTGTAGTCATAAAATTTTATAAACTTTTTAACAAAATCACGAGGCAGACCTTTTGATTTTTTTGTTATTTTATTATTGTCTAACAATACGGCATACATTTTACTACGTAATCCGATAAAGTATTTGATAGCGCTCGAGTTCATTTCATCTTTGAACTTACCAATAACCTTTTTATTTGTGTCGTCATGAAATTTACTGTCACGTGGGTAATCGGAAAGATCAAACAGATATCTATTATCATGCATATCCTGATAGACGTCCTCGCATTCGATTTCATATACGAGCGAATCAGTATCAGTAAATAATAATCTACTAGCCGGCCATTGATTTTTAACAAAATTATAATGAAAATCGTACATCAGCCACTTTGATAAATCTAACACTGAAGCTCCAACGTAGATCGGCTTGTTTAGTTTTAGATTTGTTTTTCTTCTTTGTATCGCAACAAGATTCTCATTAAATATTTTCATGCTCACAAAATCATCGTCTGACACAAGTTTGTTTCTGCGATTGACATCATTGACTAGTTCGAAATTTACGCGTTTCCTAATATTCTCCATCGTCTTACCAAAAACAGAATTGTTCATCAGTTTGAAAAAGTTTTTCTCAAAATCAGTTTTTGCCGCAGCTCTTCTTGTAGTGTTCGAGTTAATATAACCTCTCATCCACGGCGACTGATTAAATTTTAGTACGCGATGAACTTTTCTCAACACAAGACCAGCATCGACTGCTTGTTTTAAAGCTTTGTAATGCAAAACATAATTACGTTTATGAAGCAAATTTGGTACTAGTTTCTTTACCATAGAATGTTGTCTTGGTAATGCTGACGCTTGTTGTTCTTCTGGTAACAAACTATATTCTATAACCATCGATTCCGCGCAGAAAGGGTAATCGTTATGCAATTTGTGTAGCGAAGTTGGATAATCGAGATCAACTTCAACGAAATACGAAACATCGTTCATTAGTAAGAATAGATCGGTGTATAGTTTTACTGATTGGGCTTGACAATGTATTGATGAAGTTAATTCGATATCCATTCGAACTAAAATATACATATTATATTATATTTATTTCAGATAAATCTCGTCTGCTTACGGTTATGTTCCGTTGCAAAACACAAATAATCTTCTGAGAGATATAATTATTATTAAGTAAACTACACGAGATTAAGCATCACAATATTTGGATTTAATCACGATACGCGAAACCATGATCCGGATTTTCTGATGCTGACAACAAGACGTGATCATAGTGATCAAGCTCGATGATAATGATATGTGTGTTGCATACTATCGATTTTCAAATAATTTAATTAAGTCCCAAAATGTACCTAAACAAAAAGAAATTCTTTTTTTGTCAAGTACTATCACTTGTCTGATAACAACTTCAATTAAAGTTATATCATAGATATCCACACTTAGTTCATTTTTAACCAGGAAAAAAATAGTTCAATCATCGTTTGAGATAATGCTAGTATGGGATAAGTAAACGATTTATCGTTTTTATACATTGGAATGATGATTGAAATTTTAGTTATTATTATTGTATATAAAATTGATAATCGGTTAGTAATAAAGTGCTATATGTAAATATACGAATTTCGCTAGTAAATGTATATGAATAAAATTTTCCGCTAATATTTCCACCTTTTCTATGGGTCATGTTTCTGGTGACCTTTGTATTAGCCAATTAGAAATGCACCTTTCAGATATTTTAAGGTTTAAACAAATGGATAGGCAAATCTAATTGATATGCAACACATTGATACTCTTCAAGCTTCTATTTCTCCTTCTCCCAAAAGCAAAGATACAAAGCTTCATCAGATTGGTGATAAAATTAGCGATTATAAAATAACACGGTTCACTTAGAACAAGACCTCACAAGCGGCATATGTCAAATCTTCACGTAGGGAAGCATTGACCTGATTCTAAAACTGAGTATCATGGAGAGCACATAATGGTCATGAAACACATATCTGGTATGTAGTCCACACTTTTTGTAATCGGTTATATTATTATATAAAGAAAAATGATAAATTTAAGAATATGTTTATTTAAATATTACACAAATATTCAGAGGTATCATCGCTCACAATCAATTCTCAATTGACATATTATAAATGAATGAATACTTGTGACACATAATAAAAAAAAAATTACATACCATATATAAGTATTTCAACAATATCCAAAGTCTTTTATTTATACATCGAATAAGATATCCATTTATTATTTGGGACACTATGATAAAATTCTCCAACAAGACAATAAGGTGTCATTCCATCTGGTCAAGACAGAAATTCTTTAAATGTTTCAAACGATGCAAGTGAATTTGAAGTACGTAATCCTAAGGGTAGGGAATCCATACAGCATAAAGTGCACAGATACAATGAATGGTTTTTGGTTTTGTTATTTTTTTTTCTCTGACAGAAGTTGGTTCCTTTATTCTGTTATTAAATATATGTATTTGAGAATCAGTAAATATACAACGAAATCAAAAGTAAAATATAAAACAAAGCGAAAATAACGCAATCCAAACAACATACCATTTTTTATTTCTTGTATAACGATAAAATATTTTAGTTGATGAATCAGTCAAACGAGCCTTGGGTGATTTTTTCCTATGGTTGAGTTTTGTATAAGTTATTTATCCAAAAGACGGATCGGTATAAACTTTAAGATTTAATTGTAATATATATTTACAGATTGTGTTTCTTCAACAATACAGATTTGTACAGATCTGGGAAAAAAGTAAAGAACAGCTAAAAATTGGATACATTTTCTTATCCAGTAATGTTGCTCTGGGGAAAATTTGATTTGAGGTGCTGAACAATAAATTAGCTAAAATTTACGCTTATACACTGAGTTAGTATTGTGTATAATTAACATAATAGCGAGATACTATTATTTCCGAACCAACGTTACTTTCCTGGAAGGAATATAGTGATAGATCTTGTTCCTCCATAAGCAACCAATAAGAAAAAGACTTAAAATTTTTAATCTAATGAACTCTTCAGTTGCAGCAACAATTTGCTCATCAATATGTTTGCAGGAATTTTTAAATAGTTTTATAATTAATATTCCTGTCAACAGAACAGTTGAGTATAATATTGAGTTAATGTTCACATAGATACATAGAGATTTGATAAATTATTATACAAGGTTATGGGAAAGTATGTGTGAAAGGGCGGTTTCATATCGGATTACTAAAACATGTCACCTATTTCTACATGCACCCATGACTTTTCTGCTCTTCATTTTGTGCATGCATAGGAATCCAGGATTGCCACCTCTGACTTGATCAGCAGAAATCCAATGCAAGAGGATTATCGAGGTGTGATTTAGAAGGCAGGAACTTATATCATTAACTGAAGAAACCGCTTTTTCGCTTCTAACATCGGACTCGCCTTAACGATTAGTAGGTGAGAAGCGCAATGCTTGTTGGTGACATTAATATACGTGTGTTTAGTTTGAAGGAAATTATTCGACGTTTACCGTCTTTAAATTGTCTACTCTGTTGTCCTGTAACTTTGATAGGAGATATCAGTGACTTTGTATTTCAGGCTAAATCGTTTCGAGCTCTGCATTGTGAATGTATCCATCGTTTTCAAGCAAGAATATGTAACGACTCAAAATTGCTACTTTGGAAGGTTTGTAGCAGCAGAGAGGATGAACAGACAATTTTGCCTGAGACATTATTTTTAAAAATTAAGGGTTCCTACGAAGGCTGAGAAAAAAGTTTTTGCCTTAATAATGAAAACTTCTTTAATTGACCAGATTTTTTGCTCGATTTATTCACGATGTGGTCACAACAAGTACGTCCTTCAGCCTCTCTGCTGCTATGAATTAACCAAAAAGTTTATCTAAACCTAAATGATACCTTGATCTTGGATCGTGCACGTTTATCGTTATAAATTCAAAAGGAACAGTTTGTGCTTTAGAAAAGAAATTTGTAAATTTAATCATATTCATTACTGGGGGTTGAACGACAACAAGATAAAATTCTAACTTCTTGAGATTCTTTTATTATCGATGTAGACCGTTGCATTTATATTAATGTCCATTATAACAATAATGAAATAACTTGAGTTATATCTAGAAAGGATATATTTCTTTCAATATCGCTGCGTAAAATGATTGCTACCGCAATTTATCTCGCTTGATGAATAATGAAAATATGTTTGTGTTTTACAGCTTTCATCATTCGATGTAGACCATTGCGTTTTTATTAATATTCATTATAACAATAATGAAATAACTTGAGTTATATTTAGGAAGGATATAATTCTAGCAGCAGAGAGGCTGAACAGACAAATTTGCCTAAGATCTTATTTTTGAAAATTAAGGGTTCCTACGAAGGCTGAGAAAAAACGTTTTTGCCTTGATTGTAAAACTTTCTTTAATTGACCAGATTTTGTGCTCGATTATTTCACGCTGTGGTCACTACAAGTATGTCCTTCAGCCTCTCTTCTACTATGAATTAACCAAAGATTTTATCTAAACCTACACGATACCTTGATCTAGGATCATGTAGATTTATCGTTATAAATCCAAAAGTAACAGCTTGTGCTTTAGAAATGAAATTTTTAAATTTAATCATATTCATGTCCCCTGAACACCAAGTATAATACATATTTTGCAAAGTACAATTATCTACGCCATTAAACACAGCCAAAATATTACAGTTATCTCTAATCACCTTAGGTATCTAAGTATATCTTTGAGTAACATAAATCACGTCAGTATTTGTATGTCTTCCTCGCGATAATATTCTAGCTGGATTGGATTGTTTGTCCAGCATTACATCATCATACACTACGAGGTTATTGATGAATCCATCCAGGTCACCTACGGATGGAGCTTCATCAATATCGGTAATAAAATCAATGATATCATTTTTGTCCAGTAATTTCGCATTTTGATTAAAATCTTTAAGTACTTCGTAACATCGTTGATCATCTACAGATGGCGCTACTAAATACAACTTATTCCACTTGAGCCATCGCGTTATCAGATTAAGCAATAATTGCGTCTTACCAGATCCAGAAGGACCTATTATAATCATTCTGATAGAATTTGGTAACGCTGGATTGCGCCTTACTGGCTCTTGTTTTAGTGTCGCAGAAAAGTCAATTATATCCATATAATAATGATATGAATTTATATTTTGTTCGATTTAGAGCGACAACACCCACAGTTGGATTGACAACGATAACAACAAAAAATAAGAGACGCGCACTCACAGGCAAGTGTGCAAAATGTGGTACAAAAAATATAAATTTGTTTCCGCGTCGCAAATAGTGCGTGGTGGTGATACAGCCGCTTCGTTAGGGAAATTGCCAGGAACTCCATGGGCAAAATATCCTGGTGAGAAACACCTACCCGGATATAATTATTGTGGTCCTGGAAATCGTGTCGATAGCGGACTCGATAACCAATATCGACCAAGACCAGGAGAGTATCTAGTAAATAAGATTGATCAAGCATTTCACACTCATGATGTATCGTATAAAAATCATGATTTGCAACAACGGCATCTCGCAGATGTGAAATTAATTCACGCGTTAAATTCTATACCTACTAAATCTGTCAGAGAAAACCTCGCCAGCTTTCTGATAAAATCCGCCATGAAAGGTAAAATAATGATAGGAGCTGGTAATTAAAAAAACTTATTATTATAATGGAATCTGTTTATTATTCTCCGAGAGGGTATTGGAGAGGTAAAGCAGCGATTAACAAACTTGCCACTTCAGGAAAAGTTTCGCGTGATGCTGCTGAAGCGTGGTTAGCACAACAGGCAATATGGTAACTTTTTCTAAATCCACCTAAAAAAATTCAATACGCACATTTCGATGTCAACGTTTCTAATGAAGTTCATCAAGCGGATATCTTGTTTTTACCACACGATACCATTAAAGCAGGTAGACGTCAACACACATGCAGATACGCTTTAACCGTCGTTGACGTTGCGAGCAGATATAAAGAAGCAGAGCCGCTATCAACAAAGACAGCATCTGACGTGGTCTCTGCGTTTAAACAAATTTATCAGCGAGGACCATTACAATGGCCAAAACTACTACAGGTTGACCCTGGCAAAGAATTTCTTGGTGCAGTATCTTCGATGATGAACAATCACAACGTTAAAATCAGACAAGGACACAAGGAGATTCACCGTGATCAGGCAATTGTTGAATGATTTAATCGAACACTTGCAGAGCGGTTATTCGGTTATCAATATGCAAAGGAAATATCTGCAATTTTAAGACAAAGGATAGATCTCGTGAATGGGTTGCGAGGTTACAGAGTGTGATAGCCGCGGTGAATAAGGAAGTTTCTCGTGCAATTTCTATGAAACCGTCTGAAGCGATCACAAAAAATATATACCGATAAAACGTCAATCTATCCGTGGTTTCAACACATTTAGTTTTTAACAAACATTCTTGTTCAATTTTAGTCTTTCCCATCTGTTATGTCAGACGACCATGACCTTACATACTAACAACTGATAACGGATTGAACAAGTGTGCTAAATTAAATTTCCAATCAAGACTGAAATCATTACAGATTGCATCAATGAACACAATGGATGTATGAACAAGATGATGCTATACTTTACTAAACTAAAGGTCACAATGAAATAAATTATATACAGGAATAAGATTTTATGTCATTCTCAACAACCTTAAGATTTAACAAGGACAGTTGAGTGATCTAATTAGTCATACAGCGTAAAACCCATCACCCCCATATTTTATTATGGATGGGTGAACCAAAACAAAATGTACTACGTCTTACATATAGAACTATGATCTAATGTAAAATGAAATGTGACTACTGTCATATTTATGTTTATTCATAAACTTCATATTTTACATCTTAGGCTATGCGTACCATTTGTGTTAGCACATTTCTTTTATATAAATATATAACGTTCTTCTTAGTTTTAGTCAATCCAATCTGCTACATCTAATGACAGTTACCTCACATAATTACAAAATGATCGCGATAGAAGAAGTGTGCTAAATGAAATTTCCAAGCAAACCTTAAATCATTGTTGATTTTATCCGTTAAAAAAGAAAGGTAATAATTAAATTAATTTTATACAGGAATAACATTTTATATAATTTTCAATACCATTAGTACTTAACAATACCATTTTAGTTATCTATTATATTTTCAGTTCTTAAATGTATAGTTGCTCGTAAAACCATCGATGTTTTGTTTGATTGCATAGTTGAGTATTGGAGTTTGGATGGACTGTGCGATTGGAGTGTTCAAATTTCAGATTGAAGAGTTTATCAATGATTGGTGACTTTGATCTAAAGTGAACAGGTTGATATTAGGTTCTGATACAGACAGAGCTTGACCACCATTAGCAATATTTTCCTAAAGTGAACTAATTAGTTGTTTATGTTCAGTGCTAGGTCTTTGATTGTAAGATTTTAAAGACTCCTCATGCTTGTGGTCTGTCATAAACAAAATATTTCTAGTTTCAAACCCAGTATCACTCATAGCTTGAATTGTTATTGCATAGAGTGAGTTGCACTTCTACATTCTTGCATATGTATAGAATGAATTAGGAGATTTGCTTTAATTTGACATGTTCACACGTTTACCATTTGTCAGCCAATTCAGGAGATCTTAATCCTTCTTTACTGCGTTGCATAAATAAGGCCTTAGCAGCATTTTCACACCTCTCAAGGAAACGTTTTACATATTTCACTGGGCAAGTGTTTGTGCCAATTGCTTGCATTCTTTTATCTGATGTTTATTTAAGGTTCTCTTCACCACCACCTTAGTGGCTTGTTTTTTTTTTTTCTTGAAGTGTTTCTTGATTTAGGGTAATGTACTCCATACCATATTCATCATTTTCATATTTTAAGGAATTTGGGGTCGGTTGATGGTGAATTTCTATATTTCTGGTCACAAAATGAAGAGCCAACATATACCATATTTTAAATTGAATGGCAACATGGTCACATTTTTGAAGATAGCCATTGATTTTTCCTCATTTTTTCAGTTAAATTACTTGGTAGTGTTAAGTTATCCTTGAAACAACTGATTTTATATTCAATTTCAGTTTTGCATTTAACATTGAATTAGCATTTTTGAATTATTTGTCTTTGACAGTGTCAGTATCTTTTATATTTTCTTTCAAGTATCTGTCTATGGCTGCATGAACATTTTTCAAGGAATTCTTGTGATATTATTTTGCCTGTTTAGCTGGCATTTTTTTATCCATGACAATAATCAAATAATTACAATACAACAAGCTGTAAGTAGATAGAAAAATATTCATAGAAATACACTTCTTGCACTTGGCATGACAATTGTGATATGCACATATAGATAACATATCCTGTAATTTGTACAAATATTGTATACTTATGGTTGTTATTTATATATGGTAATATGGTGATATTAGTAAATATATCCTTCATTATTTAAAGTCTTTCCAACTTATACAGAATGTTTATTTCTTGAGAAGAATAATGGCAATTCAGAAAGTTATTTAATTTCTTTCTCATTGCAATTAATGACTGCACACCCAAAATAATTTAACTTAGAAAACCAATCACTTTTTCGATTGTTATATATATTTTTAAATTGTGTTAATTCACATTTTTGAGATATCATGATAACATTGTCAGCAAACAATGTACTATGATGAAATATATGTTCAGGATCTATCAAAAACAGATATTTCATGTGAAAAATCTGATTGTCTTTCTCTTGCATTTTCACCATTTAAAAATTAGATTCAGTCTTTGAATAATGGTCTCATAAATATTTTTTGAAATTGTTTTTGCAAGTGGTCACATTCACACTATCCCATCAACAGACACACGTTTGAAAATAAGGAATAAAACAAGAAATAAAACAATTAAAACATTTACCATTGAAAATACCAGTGCTTGTTTTAGTAGCCTCGGGGTATTGATTTATTTCAGTAGATTTTAAGTTCTCCTCAGATAATTTCTTGAATTTTAGTTTATATCCTTCCGGGGACTCAAAATTGACTGTCCCAGTTCCCACGCTATTATTGTTCTTTTTGTGTATGGCTAGGGTGACTTATGTCATGGGGAGCACATTGAAGCAACTTATCAATCTGTTGTTTTGTTTCATATTCAGCGCTTTTAACATCCTTCGCAATATCATCAAATCCATGTCCATCTGCTTTAGTCGCTGCTAATATTTCTTAGAACTTCATTTGATCTAATTGTTTAACAAAATCCGCAGAAAATTCCAGTGAGAAAAAAAATCACACCAATTGGCCATTTTGCTCAAATATGAAGCAGACCAACGCTAAATTATATATCAAGCTATGCATTTCAATCAAAGAATATTGGAAAAAGTATAAAAAGGATATTATTTATATTTATTTGCGGGAAAAAAATTAAAAGATGAAACAATCGTTTCAAAATGATGTGTCTGCAAATGTTTATTTATATTGTAAACCAAAAGTAGTCCAAGAATGTATGGATGTGTAAGAAATTCCTGAAGAGTCACACGTGACAGTTTACATCCAATCATATTACAGAAAATATGACATTCATATATATATATAAATATATATATATATATATATATATATATATATATATATATATATATATATATATATATATATATATATATATATATATACACAGAGAGAGAGAGAGAATATGATTTTGCTACTAATAATATGTCCTTCATAAAAAGGTTGATAGGATACCATTTATTCTGACCTATCACCCAGACAATCCCAAAGTAGGTAAAATCATCGCAAACCACTGGCCAACCGTGCAATCATCAGACATACTAAACCTAATACTTCCGAACAAACCTGTAGTAGCTTACCGGAGACCAAAAATCCTAAAGGACATCCTAGTCAGGACAAAGCTAACGCCAATCGCTAGTCAAAGTTAACCTAGTCAATCTGGACCCTGTGACGATAAAAGATGCAAAACCTGTCAACATATGATAGAGACCAAGACATTCACTAGCACAGTGACTAAAGTAAAACTAAACATACATGATTCAAACAAAACGTGCAAAACAGAGAATGTGATTTATCTCATCACTTGTAAGATCTGTGGCCTTCAGTACGTCGGAGAAACTGAATAGCTACATAAAAGGATAAACCTTCATACATCTGATTGGATGACAAAAAAGCTGTACAGAAGCCCGGTCGCAGAACACTTCTCCTCACCTGGCCACACTTTCAGTGATATAATACTTATCGCTATTGCTAACAACCAGAGCTGGAGTTCCGAAACCAAGAAGGAAAAGGAATCATACTGGATACGCCGCCTTAAAACATTGAAAACCATCGGTCTAAACCAAGAAAACTAGAAAATGAAAACTATGCACTAGTAGAATTTGACATTTTCTAAATCTTTTTATCCTTCAATTTTTATTATAAGAATAACCGGTATAGAATCAAATATCCGGGATATAATCTGCGTTACATATGTACCAAAATTAAAAATAGATGTCGCTTTAGCTTGTAGACTTTTAGGGAATTATACGTTTTCAGTTTCCGCAACTAGTCTATACAAGCTGGTTGTATTTATAGTTTTAGCACATGTGAAGACAGCCATGTAGAGGTTTACAAACACAACGTTTCTGTGTTTATTTGTTTGTCGTATATATGTTTTGTATTTGCCTTTGAAAAAGACTCATTAAGAGTCGAAAGCGCTTAAGCTAGTTAGTTACTAGTTTCGTACTGTTCGTCGTCAGTTTATTGCATCTATATATATATATATATATATATATATATATATATATATATATATATATATATATATATATATATAT
>JAEAOA010001419.1:850000-962500 GCA_016746295.1 Potamilus streckersoni
GATGGAAATTGGTAGCGATATTTGTATGTAGTTTTGATTCAAAACCCTTGTATACCTTCTTACCCAATATATAATGGTTTATGTCAATCACCATATAGACTTCGGCACACTATTAAGTTGATTATTATGTCTGCTAGTTATACGTCGAGAACCATTAAGATATTTCGTCGTTTGAGTGCATATGAGTATGATATAACTGTTGAAAAACATCGACAGGCTTTTATTTTCATTGAGAGTGGAAATTAAATTATCTTAGCAAAATTCAAGCTAAACACGCCGTATATATCAGATGTATATTTTTTTCATCTTGATATACTATATAAACTTTATAGCGCCAAAGATTTGTTCCTTCAGTCTCAACGTTAACAGTTAATAAGTCAATACAAATATGAAATGATCTGGGTGGACGAGAAATACTGCAATTCTGCCAGACCACAGTTTTATATAGACCCTTTTCGAAAGTTTCTAACACTTGGAAATTCTGTACATGCACACTTTATATATATATATATATATATATATATATATATATATATATATATATATATATATATATATATATATATATATATATATATATATATATATATATATATATATATATATATATATATATATATAATGAGTTTATAAAATTGGTTATACAGACCTTACTTTCCCACTGCCTTCCGTCTTTTATATTAGCCATAGATTATTAAACCTATGTTCCGCACCTCTCCTATTCATTAGCTTACAAGGAATTTTTGATTTATACCACAACGAAAATTTTGGGTCGTGCTACAATGCATACTAGACAACACACGTTACCCCATGCTGACAGAAAAAAATTAGCTGACTTGATACAAACACATTGACCTTCGGACCATACTATGTTTTTAACTTTAAGGACATCACACAGGCATTCACGAGATAGTTACCTGGTCATAGTTAAGTGCCGTATAATTGGCAAAGGGAAACTTCGAAGCTTTTCAGTTTCAAGAATCATAAAAGGTGCCTTTATATTAGGAACTCATCCGTACGTATATCCGTAATGAAAAATCGTTTAGGAAGCATCAGGATTAGGGTGCTCTATAAATCTTTAATCTATATCCCCTGATAAAGTATCATGTAACTGTCTTTTGTTAATTCCTGGATGCTACACAGTGCATTATATGTGTTACTCATATATCATCCCAATCATAACCAAATACATTAATTACAAACGACAAAGTGTTAATATATATATATATATATATATATATATATATATATATATATATATATATATATATATATATATATATATATATATATATATATATATTACTGATATATATGTATTTATATGTGTGTGTGTGTGTGTGTGCGTGTGTATGTGTGCCTATACAACAGACTTCTCAATGATAATTGGTTAGTAAAATTTTAAAATGATGCGTCTTAAGTGTAATATATTTTATAAATGCTAAGCAATGAAAATAATTACCATTAACATCACGTTATATTTTAATATTTAATTTTTTTAAATATTAAAATTCTAATCTTTATCCAAATGTTTTAATAAAAGGGTTTATACTTTATAATTTGTTTACTTGTAAGGTAAGAATACAGCAGATGTTAACCTTTCATGTGGGTCTCTATAAATAAGTATCATTAACAGACATGATATATTAATTTTAATTTACAGTCTTATAGTTTAATTTCTGAGAAGGCTCTTATCATTGTTTTCCAAATATAGTGCATGCACCTCATCTTCAGTACAAAAGTTTCCAACATGTCAGAATCTTATAGTAATCAAAACTACAGTGAAAGATGAAATCTTTATGAAGTTATGAAACCATGTTTTCATCCTTAATTAAGTACACCTGTTAACTCATTATTATCTCTTTTACGTCCTCAAAGACACTTTGATATACGGAATATCCTATTACATATAAAGGACAATTGAAAGCGTTATGCTTCCGCAATATGCCAGTTCCATAGTATCTCTTGCCGCAATTTACATATTTGTTACGGTGTATTCTTTTGAAAAAGTGTTCACTGCCTGTAGTTTGTTGAAGCATCGGATCAGAAATCAAATTTGGATACGGCAAAAACAGCGAATCAATTAATTAATGCACATAATTTTATTAGAAAATAATCTTTCTTGTGGCACTTGTCGAAAAAGGTTTTCCAAAAAAAGGATTATTGGATTATTTGCTCTTTACGCGTATAGTAAATATAAACTGAAAACCGTATGAAATAATATATGTAACGACATATTGTTCTGTTATACGGTTTAAAAAAAAATAAATCTAACCCCTGTCAAAAGTCATCCACTGTGTCACGTGATGTCAGCATCTTCAAGATAAGCCAGGCAACGAATGTAACATTTAGATTTCATCTATATCATACTACTTGCAAAGCATAGCTAATAATAAAAAAGGCAAATAAATGTTCCACAGCGTATGTTCTGAAACAATAATTTGTTTGAAACTAAAAATAGGTTAACATCAAAGCGATTCCTCTCATGATAGCAAAGCAATATATCATAAATATTTTCAAAATAACTAAAGGGAAAATGGTAGCAATCGTAATATAATTCATGGAATGATGAAAGGTGCACAAAAAGCGAATGTGCTGCACTGCAACATATCTGCATGGTGTCACGTTATGTCAGTCAGAAAATGAATAAGGCATCTAGTCCCCTCTTCCAAAATCATTGCTCAAGATATTGGGAGATTAATTTTACTGGAAAAATTGATAATCTACTTCCACATCCAGAGCCGCAATGTTCTGATAGAACAGAATATGTACCAGTATAATTTTGAGACAAGTGAAATTTTACAAATGTTTGGCCAGAACATATATATATATATATATATATATATATATATATATATATATATATATATATATATATATATATATATATATAGATATATATATATATATATATATATAGGTCTTTAATCACTGGCTGCAACCGTGGGAAAACGTTTTTAACCCCGCCTTCTGGATTGTTTTGATCTGAATCAACATTTTTGGTGGCCATTCTAAAACTCGACTCGCAAATGGAAATTGAGGAAATATCATATCGGCTGTCTCAATATGGATATGCTTCTCCCACAAGGGCTCATTATGTTATGCTTAACAAGATCAACAAAAGAAAAATGTCATAAAACAACAAGACAAGAGCGATAATAACGAATAAAACTAAGGGATAGCGGGGTGAGTGGGTGGGGTGCGTATATCAGTAACAAACATATAGGTTCCACCGTATATACAAGCGTGGTTAAATGTTAACTTAACGAAGCAAACAAATTTACCTCTGTTTAGAGAATAATCTGGACATGAATGGGTCTCCTAACTGACAGATCCATATCCAACCACAACATCTTTACTTTGCATATATGGGATGTAAATCCGATACGAAAATAAATTTGTTGGAGTCTTCTTTACAGTCTATTTGCAAACTAAACACTATAAATGTCAAGTCCAAAATGCATTGCAGTAAATGTGGGACCTTGTGCTTCCGGTAATCCTATCCCACATAAAAATCACAACAATGTAACGTTTTTTTAAACTCAAATTTTAGGGTACACGTATATTCTATTGACGGCCTGTTGTACTGTGACTGCGTACAGTAACACAATGTGGTAGCCTCACATCGCATTTGTAATTCTATTTTGAAAAATGATTTTGTAGTTACAAAACTTTCAGTTTATTCGGATGGCAGCTTTTTCTTCGATTTATAGTTTGTAAAACAGTACAATCTAATTTTAACATTTCAACATTATTTGGGACTATATTTTATGCACAACAAATGAAAGGTACACCGTCTCTCACAAAAAAAGAAATTACTCGTTCTTCTATTTATCTAAATATTTCTCACCAAAATAAAAACTGTATGATAAAAAGGATCTCAAATGGGAACCGATTTAATATTATATTTATGAAATTCGTTGAATAATGTCCAGCTTTAGCTCGCCAAGGCTTGCAAAAGCTGGACATTATTCAGCTTGTTTACTAAATTAAATATTAAATCGTTGTCGATTTGAAATTCTCTCTCTCTCTCTCTCTTTATATATATATATATATATATATATATATATATATATATATATATATATATATATATATATATATATATATATATTGTTCATCGTTTAAAGAAGTTTAAAAAGAATAGTCACTCTAAATTACTTACAAACGTACTAAGAACTTGAAAACGCTAAATGCAGGTTCTACAAATGAGATGGTGGGCAGTAAAGCTTTACAATTAAAACAGCATATTTCGCTGTTGCTGTTATTATTAAGTCTAACGCATTAGCTATAAAAACTATATATAAGGCCGACATTATAACTGTTGGAGGATGAACCCAAGAAAATCCCCGTTTGATCCATTGAACCACTGAAAGGGAGCGCTTTTGACCGCCCGGCCACTTATGGTCATTGGCCTAAGTCTATATACGGAGCTTGTTCAATATCTGTCATAAACATAAGATCGGTTAAAGGATAATTGCTTTGCAAACGGGCAAGTGCTTAGTTACTGATTGGATTATTTCCCTTTCCTCATTAAACACGCGAGAGGCCATAAGGTAATGTTGCATTAAATATTAACTAACGTTTACAAGCAACAGCGCTTCCTTAATGCGGGATTACGGTTTCACTTGTTTGAAAAGAATGACCTTATAGGACAAAAGATCGACATGTATCTTAAATTCAGTAAATGAGTGCTACGATTTAGTATACAACTATGGAAAGAAAGCAAAAAAAGAAAGTGTAATTTATTCAAGATTGGTCGTGTTCCCCACAACAACGGGAATAAGCGATCTAATGAATGACGCATGAACCCTAGACGGTAGCTCGAGATTTGTGATTTGATAAAATTCAAGTTCACAGCCTACATAGCCAGCTAAACATATGAAGACAATTATAAAACAAAAAAGAAAAATTCACCTTAAATACATACATACATACATACATACATACATACATACATACATACATACATACATACATACATACATACATACATACATACATACATACATACATACATACATACATACATACATACATACATACATACATACATACATACATACATACATACACATACATGCATACATAAATAAATACATACATACATACATACATACATACATACATACATACATACATACATACATACATACATACATACATACATACATACATACATACATACATACATACATACATACATACATACATACATACATACATACATACATACATACATACATACACATACATGCATACATAAATAAATACATACATACATACATACATACATACATACATACATACATACATACATACATACATACATACATACATACATACATACATACATACATACATACATACATACATACATACATACATACATACATCAAAAGTCAAGATCAAGGTCAAATCTCAAGGTCAATAGTCAAAGTCAAGATAAAATTATTTGTTTGAAAAATTCTAAGAGCGTATGTACAATTTAATATATAACGTCCCGTCTATAATCAAAATATCGACATCTTGATTTGTGATTTTAAAACTCTTTCTTGAAAATAATGTCTTTTATTTTATGCGCACGTAGGCCTGATTTACTGACTCAAACTCAATGAGCCATCCTGGTTGTACCCTATTGGTGAATGTATGTAGTACATATCCTTGCTGGGCCTGGTTATGCTTTGAAAGATCCACCCACTAGGTAGCTACTATCAATTACTATCAATATGATATCCTGCGCCAAGTAAATCGCTATTATATGGTTGGTGGTGGGAAATTTTGTTTCCGTAATTCAAATACTATTGGATAATTGTCTTCATTTCAGCGTTATTTAAATCTGGTATATTAAATGTTTCTAAATTTTCTTCTCTTTTTTATAATGACGAAAATATGATTGCTTAGATCATGGACGTGTGAAACCAACTCTACTAATATCAGTAACAATATTTATAATACTTTGATTGGCGATGTATAATTCAAATAATATCCCATTTAAGTGTTTTATTGACTCGATTATCTAATGTTTTACATCATCATCATAATGAAGTGATAATGAAAATAAGTAACTTTCTTAAATAATTTAATGCTTTATCATATTCAGGTTTAAGAACATCTAAAAAAATCTTTTAACAAAACTTTCATCAACACTATCTCTATTAGCCTGTGTTCTGGTGTCTACGATAACAGAAAATACTGATCTATTCATCTTGGGGATTATTTTAATTGGTAAAGTAATAATCATTGACCTTTGCATAGAATTAAAATAAATATATATATATATATATATATATATATATATATATATATATATATATATATATATATATATATATATATATATATATATATGGGTGTTTTTTTTTCGATTTTCTAAAGTTTAAATGAATATTTCTTCACTTGTTTTAAACTCACTTTTAGTTGGTTCAGAAATTCCATTATAAACAGAGGGCACATCAGGCCATTCTAACATTGACCTAATCGAACCTTGATAAATATATACAGAGTAATCAGGAAAATTTATTTCAATCACCGCTGATAATATTGGTTCTTATATATCAAGTGGAATCCTTCATTGATCTGATCTATTTGATAACTACTAGTTGGAAAACTAACTACTTGTCAGCCAGGTAGGAGTTCCGTCAAGTTTATTCTTATTTGCAAATACTAATGAATTATTTGGTTGTTGTCCAACAAATGGTTTTGATCTAATATTAAGCCAGCAATAATAAAACGAAGAAGTGCTAACACTATTTGTGCAGGAATTGCGGTTGTAAATTTAACAGTAAGCTCAGGATTGGTCTAATTGAACGAAATCATCATATTTTTTAATGGAAATGTATTAGTGACGATCTACTTTAATAACTCTCTTGACGTTGTTAAGGACTCGGTCATTATTAGTATTGTTATTATTTAATTCTCCATTTTGGCTTACGTCAGTAGCAATTGTGAACTCGTCGGATATTTTGCCATCATTAAGATAAAATGAAACACCTCAAGTTAGTTTAGAATAGACTGATATTGATGTGTGTAATTTTATTATATACTCACGTAATTTATCACGTGTGCACATATATATCTTTTTTAGCGATAATAATGGGCATAGCTGTGATAGTTGTTAAAGTTGAAAACATAATCGTTACAAATGTAGCTGTCATTCTTATCGTTGATAATAATAATCCGGATCCAGCAACAATATCAGAAAATTTGTAAACGACTATGTCAATGACATTCATAATGTGCGGTATTTTTTACTTTTACAGTATAATTGTCAATGATATTTCGTAGTTTGTTCAGGCATTCACGTACTTCTATCTGTGACCTTGATCGTCAATTAAAGTTTCATTCATTATACTTTGACGTGAAGTAATTGATTGGTTAGTTTGGTTACAATTTTTAGATGCCAGCAGTAATTAACTGAAGCCATATACTTATCACACGATTCCAGAGTAGATATTTCCTCAGAATCTTTGTCTAACACTACAGATACAGTTATAGAAAATGTACCAGTCGATGGAGATGTAATAAATATTATAAAATCTGTACCTCTAGGTACCGATAGCCTATACACACCAGCGATCTCCGTGGTGTGTTTGAAGGAAAACCACCAATTGTGAGAAAAGTTACAAGTAGCAAAAAAGAACAATGATAAAATGAAAAGACAGCATCTTCAGCCACAAACCAAATGGAACAATTTTCAAAGAAGCTGAATGTTAAGTTTTTGGGCTGGATGAGAAGGAGAATGAAAGTCTGAGAGATAAAATTCTGAAAGTGGTGAAAGGAGTCACAAAGATTAATTTGGATAACTTTGACATAGTGGCTGTACATAGGACTCCAGGCCGACAGGGACAGTCAAGGCCAGTGATTGTCAAATTCTAAAGTCTGGATAGTAAACTTTCAATTATCAAAACGCGGAAAGACTTTAAACAGAGCAAATGAATTAGACTGGTAGAGGATATAACGAAGATGAATACTAAACATATCAATACATTATCCAAGCATCAGGAGATTGATAGTGCATGGTACTTTAACGGATTTGTGTATGGTAAAACCAAATCATGAACAAGGATCAAATTTGACATGTATGATGATATTGATGAGACAATTAGAGTATAAGTGCCATATAATCCTTATAACAGCCAAATAGGTATGTGAACATTTCGTTTGGATACTCCCCTTTCTGTTCTAATTTATTTTATTTTGTATAAGTTTCTTCTTTTCTTCATCAGTTTTGTCATTAGTTAAAAGATTTGTTACTCACTCGTCAATTAAATCAATCTCTCCTTAATCAATTCATCCACTAATTCATAAATCATCTTTCCCACATATTCAAATCTACTTACTCGGTTGTTTATTAATCGTATTCAAAACTAATCATCGACATTCAATACTTCAGCTCTCCCATTGTTGCACTTTTTTATACCTTCTCCCCCTACCTTTCTCCTTTTTCTTGTCTCATTCATTTTGTAGTTTATACTATTATTAATCGGTGCTTATTGGACATCTGTCAAGGACGATTAAGAGTTATCATAAATGGAGCTGTATCACTTGTTGTATATCTTTGACGGTGTCAATGTTAACTGCAGCCAAATCTACAGCATGTATTGCAACACCATTTATGTTTTTATTATAGATATTAGTAATTTTAATGTGAGTATGTGTGTGAGTGTGGATGTGAAAACCATGCATATGATAAATTCAAGGTAATAATTACTTCACACATTCCTGTACAAGAATATGCAGACGTACAATTTCTGCCGTTCTCATGGATAATAATATAAAAATTAAATATGTGATTTTTAGAGGCCTGCAAGGTTCAGTTTTTAAACGAAGGGACATTTTTCACTTGGTAAAACAAAAGAATGTATCGATGGTATGCTTGCAAGAAACTCATAGCACAAAGAAAGATGAAATATATTGGGCAGCTGAATGGGGATACAAATGTATATTTTTAGAAATACGTTCGAATTTGTAATTCTTAGAGAAAGATGTGACAGTCAAGGAGGGTTTATTATTTTAGATATTACAATTAACGGCACCAGAATAATCCTCGTGAATTGGTTATAAATCCTATTTTAGAAAGTTTAAGGAGGAGATTTTATTTCTTGAGAACTCATCAATTATAATGTGTAGAGACTGGAATACTGTACAGGATTTAGACTTGGGTACTTATAATATTGTATATGACAAACACCAACAGTCTAGATCAGTGATCGAAGACCTAAAAAACGAATTGGAACTAATTAATCACAAGGAAATTCGAATCAAGACTTAAGGATGTATACATGGAGGCAAAACTCACCCTTGAAACAAAGTAGATTAGATTACTTTCTCGTACCTGAAGACATTCATATGATTACGGTTGATGCCTGTATCTTACCTGGATATAAGTATGATCATTCAGCTATTGCTCTGAGTGTGGCTTTCTCAACGTCTTCAAATGGAAAAGTATATTGGAAATTTAATGCCCAACTGTTGAAGAACATTGCATATACTGGTTTAAGCAAACAGTGTATAGCTGACACTGTAAAGGATTATGTAGGCGGAAATAAAGTTGACTCCCTCCATGGTTCGCTTTCCCTGTAAAGATCAAATGTTCTTTGAAATACAGAAAATGAAAAAAATGATCTGAAACTATATGTTTCTGTATTAAGAAAACGAAGGAGAAACGGGAAAAAGTAAAGAAATTGAACAAGATATAATAGAAATTTATGGGGAACTGTTGAATAACACAGACTGGGAAACTCTAGAAAAGTTAGAGGACAAAAAGCAGCATTAGAGAAATATAGGAAAAGGTACATAAAGAGTGTTATCTTAAAATTTAAAGCCAGAGGTATGAATTTGGAGAAAAATCACAAGATACCCTTTAAATCTTGAAAAAAGATACATCAATAAGAAAATAAAGGAAACTATTTTAGATGACGGGACAAAATTATCTGATAAAATTGATATTTTAAGATCCCACAACAATTTTATAAGGAATTTTACAAACGTACGATTGTTCAGCTTGATGACGGGAAGACTCAAGACTCAAAAACTCAAAATAGATTATCTAACCAAAATATACCATTTAATCATAATATTTAACTTAGTCAAGAGGAAAGAGAATCGTGCGAAGGTGTGCTTAAATTTAATGAATGCGGTTTGTCTCTTTAAAGGTTGGGAAACGGAAAGAAAATCCTGGCTCAGATGGTTTCACTGTAGAATTCTATAAATTCTTCTTAAAGTCTCTTGGTATGATTCCTTTGCAGATCAATAAATTACGGATACACTGTAGGAAAACTTTCAGATTATCAGACTCAAGGATTCATAACATGTCTACCAAAAGAAGACAAAGATAGAAGATTCTTCCAAAATTGGGGACCTATATCACTTTTATATATTGACTATAAGATTGCTTCGGGAGCCATTGCATCCAGGATCAAAACGTTCTTCACTCAGCAATCAGTGATGACCAAAAAGGATTTATGAATGGTATATTTATTGAAGAAAATACCAGGATACTATACGATATTATGATTCAATTGAAAATGAAAATAAATATGGTTTACTATTTTTAATAGACTTTGAAAAAACCTTTGTCTCAATTGAATTGGCCTTTCTGTAAGAAGCTTTACAATCTTTCAACTTTGGTGATTATATTTGTAAGTGGTTTAGGCTGTTTTATAAGGACTCTTGAAGTTGTGTTATAAATAACGGGCATATATCATCTTTCTTTAGACTAGAATGAGACTGTCGACAAGGAGATCTCCTTGCACCTTACTAGTTTATTATTGGGGTTGAGATATTTGCTATAACTTTTAAGCAAAAAGTGAATAATACGGAGACTGATTTTTGATATAAGTGAATATAAATTAGATCAGTATGCTGAAGACGCTTTTATTCTTCTTGACCGATCTTAAATTTCTCCTAAAGCAGCTATGAATATCTTGCAATGTTTCTTTTTTTATCTGAATTAAATGTAACATAACTAAAACAAAAGCAATTTCGATTGGAAACAAGAAATTTTCTAATGAAAATTATGTCCAATTATGGGCCTAATTTGGTCCTGCTCAAACTTTACACTCCTTGGCATAGATTTTTCGTCATATTTACAAAGATGGTGGTAATTAATTATATGAAGAAACTAACAAAGGGAAAACGAAAATTGGCAAGCTGTAGTCAAAGACATTTGTCAGTAGTTGGTAAGGTAATTGTTGTAAATAACAAAACTTTTTCTGTCCAAATTTATACATCTTTTCTCATCACTTCCAAATCCATCAGCTAAAGTTGAAGCAGAACTAAATCGTACATTATTTAAATTTGTATGGGGTGGAAATGTAGAGAGATTAAAACACGATATATTAATAGCTCCAAAAACGAGTGAGGACTCAATATGATACATATATTCTCATTTATTTGGTATATTAAGATAAGATGGTGAGAACGATTGCTGGAAAATGAAAATGGATTTTGGAGGAACATAGTCAATTGAATTTTGGAGGAACATAGTCAATAAAAATATACTCAGACATGAAAAGAATAATTGGAAATTAGGGAGAAAGAAATTAGAAAAATTTAGTAAGCTCGTTAAGATCAGTTTTTGGAGAGATGTCATTTTGGAAGTATTTTTTGGAAACAGGAATCGCAAAATGAAAATGAGTTCCTATACATGAATAATTTTAATTTTATTCCCCCTAGAATGTTATATCAATGTAAATCCTGTTTCGAAATTTTTATATGTTTGATAGGTAGGAGGATAAAATAATGGATCTGAAAAATATAGTTCACTCAAGTTTGTTTACAAATATCTTTTAAAAAGGGCTAAAAGGCAACTTACTGCTAAGCAATAGTCTTGGATGCAATTATTAAATACAACTATAAGTAGGGACGAGTCTTCTTAGATTTTTAGCAGGAGGAAATTTTGTAAGAATTAAACCAAGTTGATCTCATTTAACTTTTGATTAATCCATAGAATGATAGCTTATAATGAATTTTTGAAAATAATTGACATATTGGATGACAACAAATGTATTTTATGCAAGAGAGAGAATACAATTATTGAACATCTCTTCTATGATTGCGATATTACTTCACAGTTCTGATACAGTTTTATTGAACATTTTGCACCATCTTTCCCAAATATTGTACATTTATCCAAAAATGAATAACTTTTAGGAAGCGAACAAATGGACAGTTTGTGTAATTTCTTGGTTTTTTGGCAAAATATTACATTTGTACTTGCAGATTCAATATGCAAAATCCTTCAATCTATGATTTTAAGCAGAGAGTTGTACTGTATGAAAACGTTGAAAAATATGCTGCTAATGTAAACAAAAAAGGACCAATTTCTTAAGAAATGCGACTCAACAGATGATTAAGTAGCTTTTATCTGATTGGATGGTAAACAGGTACAAAACACTATTATCAAAATTTTATGTCACAACATGGGTATCTAAAGGGATTATGTGCCATATGCATGTGTGCATGAGTGTGTGCATATGTGTATGTGTGTGCGTGTGTGTTGTCTTTTCTTTCTTCTTTTAATGTAGATTATATTTACCATCCCTAGTATATCTGGAAACACGAAATTTTTATTGTAAGGTGACATTGGGATGGGTCCCCGACCTAATGGTTAACCTATTACGGGGATAAATATAATAATGAATTATTTTTTTTTAAAAATAATAACTATCTTGGTTTAATTTCAAAGACCTGTAATTTTATTTTTATTCATTGTAATATTTCCACTAAATGAATCGCCAATCGTTTTGACATAATCGTTAACCGACTTTTCCGAATCTTGTCTTTTACCTATATCAGTAAAAGTAACGATATCATCAGCAACTGCAGATGGATTTCGTATAAGTACGTCTGGTAGTTGTAAATTGCTTGTTTTTAATCGTCCCTGTTTATCCTGAAAAACGACGGCTTCGTTTTGATCCACACTGGTAATAATGAAGAAATCATCAACCTCATTTCTTAGCTGATCAAGAGTTGCATATTTAGGTAAATAACCTTGCTGCTGAGCTTTACCACGAGCATAACATCCGTTAATATCTATCATTATATTTATAAATATCTCTTTAAATGTGACAATCTGGTATATTCATACACGACGTTATGATGTGGTTTTGTTGATTTTGATATAGCATCAAGTACATTAAGTTCTTCACGACCTTGTATTGATGGATCAGTTAATGTTTGTGTTGGTAACGTTCAATACCAGATTGGGGTAATATTAATGCCAACATAATGGAGAGCATGTGGTGGCGTTAACCCATATGAATCGAAATAAATAGTTACACAAAAATATCAATTGCATATCCAACACATTGGTCCAGAGTTTTGTATCGAGATTGATACTACCAGTTTCAATATTGTTCGGTTGCTTTGGTAAATGATCGGGTGAAAACACCTCTAAAGTTTTTTGTTTTTATTTTTAATTTTTAGCAGCATCTAATAAATCAAAAGTGGACATAGGTGATATCAGTAAACTGTCCCAGGATGTCTTAGGCCCTTTCCGTACCACAAGTTTTTTTTTCTTTTTTTTTATTCCCTCTCCGGTTGCATTCTTTAATGCCATTTCATCAGCAGTTCCAGCAGCGCCTAATGCAGCTGCTTTTGCAGGAGCTGCGACTGCATCTGCTATTAAAGCTGGCATATTTGCAAAAAGTGGAAATATGCCACTCGTCTTAGCGATGTCTTTGATGACGCCCGCATCAAGATTAAGTTTGACGCTTTTATTTGAATGTTTTGCTTCATTGAAAATTTTGAACTGACGCTCGGTCAACGATAATTTATTTACGTCGCTCATCTGTTCTTGCTTTAGGGATATTTGTATTCCACATTTTCATATTGATTGTAGCCTTTTAATCTGACCAGGTGTCAGGTTAACACTAACGTGACTTTAAGACATTACAATTATCATAGATGATCTAATTATGTGTTACATATTTTCTACTGTAGCATCAACGACTCTCATTCGTCCACCAATACCTTCAAGTATCATCGTGTTATCGCTGAGTTTAACAGCAATTGCTCTATAATTTGCAATTGCTCCTCGTGTCACACGAGCTCAAAAAAATAATATAAAATACTGATTGTCTGGTTAAATCTAAATGTTCGAGCGAAAAGTAAATAAATCGGATATAAGGTAGTAAAATCGAACTGTGATATTTGTAAACGAGTATAAATATTCTGATTACGCCCCATAAACGCCATAAGACGATGATATACGTATACCACATGATTTTGATCGAAATTCAGTAATATATCCTCGGATGGTTCTTGGAGTCCATTTACCATTAATGAAATTTCAAATATCATAATACAACGTGTTTTATCATTTACTCGTGCTGCATCTGGTAATGCAATAAATATGTGTCTTGGTGCAGAAATATCCTGCTGAGACACCATTTGCCATGCAAACAAACCGTTATTTTTTTTTTAAAGCGTCAGTGGTTGTTGTTAACAATGATAACGGTGATTTACCACCTTGACGCAAAAGATAGCAATCGATCTTTAGATATTGAGAGAGTCATCCAGAATGAAAGTTTTGTAAAAATTGCTTTAACAGCATCAACAACGGGTCGCCATTTTGCATCATCATTGGTACCTTTTCGGAATAGTACAAAAGTATGCATAGTTACAAAAATAACCTTTCTGACCTTTCAACAGAATCCAAAGATATGTGAGAGTGGAATTTCACATGACAATCTTCTATTTCCATATCTCATTATCGCTCGACGTGATGTGAATCCCAAGTTGAAATTTGCATTAGCTCCATGACTCACGCGAGCAATGTCAAAATCAGCGTTGTTATAATTGTTTCTTGGTGTATTATATCACATGATACGTGGTCACATGTATCCTTGGTAAACGTCATTGATGGACCAGCTGATCGTGAATAATCGTCGCTGTACCTTACACGACCAAGTATTGTCGTGGCAACGTCGACCTCTTTCTGAATAGATTCAATATTTTTTTCCACCAATCATACATGTAGCGCTGTCAAACAACACCATAATACAATTATTAGCAAAATAAACACTAACAGCTGCTACATATTCAGTATTATCATATTTTTTTAATTTCACCTTGGACTTAAATAAATGCCTCAGCGGGTAAGAAATATCTACTTGTGTCCTGAACCTGTACTTCCATTCGTTCACACTGACTTGGCTGTCGTGCGTCATAAGAAGAATACTTATAATCGCGCACAGACTCATCCTTGAGTACTGGTGCATCTATGTCAAACGCTGGATCAGATATGCGTTTAAACATCTTTATTATATTTGATATCGTCTAACACAAAGACCATATCGAGAAGAAGACCACTTTCAGCTATCAGACTAGAGGTTATATTTTTTTTCTTTTACTGATAATGGTACATTAGCCACATCTGCTAGCTTTTCATTAGCAGCTTGGTTTATTATTTTTCTGATATTTGCAGGCATTACTTCAGTGCTAGGTAATATTACAGGTAGAGGTTTTCAATGCATTAATCAAGCCAGTCTATCTTTGATTGCTGAGAATGCTTTACCAGCATCTTTACCAACAGCACCAATATATTTTAAGCTTTCATTCCTATCTGCTTTGTAATCGGTACTGATTTTCGGGCTATTCTTCTAAAGAGACCCTGAACACAATCCACTTGTCCATCTCCGTAGCTTCTGTTGTATATTACTAATCGATAATTTATTTCCCTGACCATGTTTGGTCCACGTTGAGTACTATGCACGATCATTTTATTATAATAACTATATTTCATTACATACTCAATCCAGTGAGTTAGTCACTATAATAGTCATCGGCGATTTCATTAATGAGGGACCGATATACATTAATATCCATAATTTTAACTGTAAATAATAGTTTGCGAATAGCTGTTTTATTAATGATTTCTGGAGAACTATTACTACCTTGTTATCCTCCAATGAGGATTTCTCTTCAATCAACATCAGCAAAGACATTATTGGGACAAGTAATAAGACCACTTCCTAGACCAGTTCCAGTTGCACCAGGATCATCTTGAAATTCTTCCTCTTCCTCTTCACTTGGTTTCCGTGGTGTTGTTTTACCTGGTTTAGGAGATAGAAATGGTATTCGTGATGCTAGTAATTCTGGATAATCACGAAGTGACTGTTCAAATGGTTTTGGTGTTTTTGTTGTTGTTTTAATTATTGTTTTGTTGTTCTCATCGTAGTTTTCGCACTTGCTATTCTGGCAGAAATTGTATAAAGGAAATATAACTATCTATTGCATGAATATATATATATATATATATATATATATATATATATATATATATATATATATATATATATATATATATATATATATATATATATATATATATATATATATATATCTTGGATCGCAGTTTCGAGCTTGATCAACGTCAGAGTGTTTGCAAAATATAAATATCCATTTGTACCAAGTATCACGATTTATATTAATATCATCATATTCAGATTTTTAAAAGGAACCGCTCCGGTAATAATTTAGTGGTTAGAGCGTCCGCCAAGGATGCGGGAGGTAATGGGTTCGATCTCCGGTTGAGTCATACCAAAGACTTACAAAAATTAATTTTACAGCTGCTTCGCTTGTCGGCCTGATGTCAGGATAATGTGACTGTATGGGACATCATGCTACATGTATGCGGCATGATGCCCCAGTGCTAGACATCACTAAAAAGTGCCACACTGCAGACATGGTAGCGATATGACTGAAAAATTGTTAAAAACTGAGTTAAAAATCATAAACACCACACCAACACCACCACTAGATTTTAAAAACCTTCTTCGATCGCTAAAATTTTTCACAGCAATCGCAACTAAATCTTCTATACGTTTTGCACTTTAAATATCAGGAATAGAATTTTCGATAAATTTGTCATTTAACTTTTTCATCTTGTTCTTCCAGGTCATATTTCATATCACCTCCCCCAGCACGAGCTTGGTCGGCATTCCTCGGGTATTTCCGGGACTGACATCACAGCAGCTATTTCGGCTAAAAATTCTATAAAAAATCTTTTTTTGTTTTCTTAGTTCTTTCTGCTATTTTTCCAGTTACTTCAGCTGTTTTTTTTCTAACACACGTTGAAAACCTTTATTAGTCTCAGAGATAGGTTTAAAAAATTGTTTTGTATCCTCCTCAAATTGATCTTGAGTTCCTTGACGAGATTGTAATTGTTGTTTAACTAAATCACAAACAGGTAAATATTTTCAAATTGCTTGTAGTCGCTCTCATTCTAATCTAGCTGAATATGTTTCTCCTATACTCATTATTAATAGTATCTATACTAGCTTTTTAATGCGTAGCAGCAGGGAGGGTGAAAGACAAAAATTGAGTGACCAGACAAGTAAATGAAAACGCATTTTTTTTTAAATAGTCTATAAAGTTTTAACAAAACAGAGATGACTCAAACGATTTTTTTTACCGGTACTATAGTCAAGTTACAAGGGCTGGTTTAACGTTATTGTGCTTGTTCTTTTTTCAGCCTCTGCATGAATTCGTTTTGGGGTTTGTTTTTTTTTTTTTTGTTTTTTGTTTTTTGTTTTTTTTTTGCTTACGGAGTCGAGCAATTCGTTGTAAGGTTCACCCTCCCTGCTGCTGCTGTAAATTCACATACAATAGCATGATTGCAGTATATGCCGAAACTTAAGTATGTCTAACGTAGCAAAGAAATAGTTTGATTCCTCCCTAGAGGATGTATATTGCATATAGTACACACATGTTATCTTGTTTGTTTATTTATTTATTTATATTTTTATGAAAATGTGCATTTTTTCTTTTTATATTCTCATAGAAAATGTAAAAAATAAATACATATATACAACTGTTCATTTGGTCACTTTTGATTATATTTAACTAATTTGTCATTTAATATGGTTTGTATGTTTGACGAGAGACTGAAGAACTATATATATGGAAAATATAGGTACGTCTTTGTAGGGTTCGATTTCGCAATAGCGTATTAAGCTTTGTTGCTGTAAGTACTATTCCAGATAACCAGTCTCGTTGATGACGAAGTCTTGTTTGAGAACAACTGCGAAATTTGCTTCTTTAGAGTAGACAGCAGTTCTAGTATGGAATCAGTACACAATTAATAAAATCCGGTTCAGTACCCACGAATGTAGTCCCAGTCTATTTTTAGATCACTTTTTCCGGTCTAAATTTGGTGGTGATACTAGAGTTAGATTTTGGCATTCTTGGTAAGGATTTAAAGGCAATTGATTATTCTTTAAAATGTGAGCTTATGGTGTGGTTGTCTGTGTGTATTTTGGCGACAGTGCACATTGAGTAATAAGGTCATGGTGATGATCCGGAAGTGAAATCTGTGTTCCGTTGCCTGTTGTTTTGTTTACAATTCAGCCTCTCAAAAAAGTGCAGGTCAACCCTTGACAAGAACTAAACCGTAAAGTCATCTTTGAAGGTATTTTAGATTAACATATGATTTGTATTGATTGTCACACAGTGGAAAGTTCAGTACTGAGAAACAAATGTAGAGACCATACAGTAAAATTAATTGTGTACTATGGCCGTATGACGGTCAGTTTGATATGATTTAATTGCATACGAATGTTTTATTAGTGCTTGTTCATTAGCTGACTTGTGGTGTGGGGCAACTAGACTGACATGGGACTTTCATTGCCGTTACAAGTGCGAGATATCGTAGTCATTCGCGTACGAGTGTCGTTTTGAAAATTAACGTTCTGCTGAATTGTCGCAAATCAATCTGACGCCTAAAACACGTGGAACTAACACATGGCGTTTAACCAGGTAGAGCAAAGAAACTCGTACTTAGTGTGCTGCTGAAAAATAATTCACCATGGATAATGACAAACGGAAATGTTCTCAGATATATTCAGACTTATTGCCGATAAAAGAGAAAAAGACAAAATGTAGAATGTGTGAAGTGTGTCAAAAAAAAAAAAAGAGTCGGTGATTACAACAACCCCAAATCATACACCTCAGCGAGTCGCATCAGTGTGAAGTTTGTAGCAAAATATTTCCAAATAGGAGATATTTACTAAAACAACAGAAGGTCGCATTTAGGCAAAACAGTTACTTTTGAAATATGTGAAAAAACGCTTGTTGTTGAGTCGTATTCTAATCATATGAGGATTCATTTTGGGGAGAAACCGTACAAATGTGACATGTGTGGGAACTCATTCATAACCCACAGCCAAATGAAGACGCATATAATATCTGTACATATGGATGAACGAGCATATACGTGTGGAACATGTGAAAAGGCATTTCGAAATTCCCGTATTCTACAAATGCATATAGCTAGTAAGCACAGCACTGAAAAAACGTACAAATGTGTCAAATGTGGTAAAATGTTTGCTAGCCAAGCACTTCTTCGTACACATATATACTTACATGACAAACAATACCAGTGTGATGTTTGTGGTAAACAGTTTGGTTCTACTTCAGGTCTTAATAATCACAGACAAACAAATATAAAGGCATACAAATGTGATATTTGTGGTGGAGCATTCGCTGACAATTCCAAGTTGAAAATTCATGTAATGTCACACAGAAGTAAATACAATATTAGTAAATTGCTCTATTGCTTCTGGCTCTTATACATCAAAAGGTAGCAAAGGTCAAACGATTTACAGTTTCTCACCAGAAGTCCCGCCAGGTTCTCTCATGCAAATAACTCCACGACATATTATATATTATCCTTTAAACGTTGAAGATCAAATATCAAGTATAAGGATGCAGTTGACAGATCAATCAGGAAAACAGTTACATGTTAGTAATGACGTTGTAACTTATTATTTACATCTACGCGAGCAAAAGTAAAAATTATGCAACATCAAATATAATGAAACAAAGAAAAAAAGTTTATCGAAGAAAATTAGTAGGAGGATTTTTTGGAAAAATATTCACTAAAGTTATTGAAGGTATTCCAGGACTAGCACGTAAAGTTGCACCAATTGCTATTGACGCTGGTAAAGCTTTTGCAACTGGGGCTGCATCTGCCGCTGGGACTGCGGTGGGACAAAAAATAGCTGATAAAATAAAAGGTGATCCAACGACTGCATCTGAAATAAAACAAGTTATCTCAGAAATCGCTCCAACAAAAGAAACTCAAAAAGCTATGATAACAACAACAAAAAAATTATTATCACCAAAGGGCGAGCAGATCATACAAAAATTAATATCTAAAGTAACAGTGCCGCAATAAAATTTTGTATAATCTAATAAAATAAAATGTCTGTTAAAAATTATCTCGACTTAACAGAAACTTATGACATCGACAATGATGTGACAGAATTCGAGTTTGATGAGTACCTTGATGAAAATTCTAACGAACCAAATAAATTGGTATTAGAACCTTTAACACCAGAGACGAAGATGTATTTCTACTGCCACATAAGGCTATGCTAGAAGTTCGCGGTCAGATTATGACAGTAGCCAATCCACCTGCTGCATTTGCAGTTGGAACAGAAGTAGCTCTTATAAATAACGGCTGGTGTTTATTCAAAAGTGCTAGATATCAACTGGCCAATCAAACTATAGAAGATATTTCAAGTCATCTACAAGTTGCAAGTACAATTTTAAATATTATTTCGTTTTCCGACGATTACTCGAGATCAACTGCAACTAATATGATGTGGCTTAAAGATACTGGACGGGGTATAGCTGAATCAACAGAATTTTTAAAGAGAGGCGCTATAGTACATGGAGCTAATGCTGATGAAAATGCTGTAATTGTGAGAAATTTTCTCATTGCTAATGCTGCTGCACTAGATATTATCTCACCTGCTGCAGATGCTAATGCAAACGCTACAAGAGTTTCTCTTACAGCTACTTTTAATAATCTAAATATAACGCCACCAGGAGCAGCTGAACTTTTCATTGAGAGACCGAGGTAACATAATGATTATCTTTACTTTTGTTTTGTGAGGATGAATCAGGAGTTTCTCTAACAACCATTTTGTATTTTTTTAAATCACTTTTTTTAAAATCTGACCAGTTACCTCATATCCAACACCCACACTATATAATCAGCACAAATGTTAGGAAACCGCACCAGTGACCTAGTGGTTAGGGCATCCCCCCAGATGTGGGAGGTTTTGGGTTCGATCCCCGGTCGAGTCATACAAAGACTTACAAAAATGGTACTAACAGCTGCCTCATTTGATGCTCAGCATTAAGAGGTTAGTGTTAGAACGAGGCGGCCTGGTGTCAGGATAATGTGACTGGGTGGGACATCATGCTACATTCGGCATGATGCTCCAGTGCTAAACATCACTATAAACTGCCACACTGCAGAAATCATAGCAATATGACTGAAAAATTGTTAAAAGGTATGTTAAAATTTATAAATGCCACACACCAATGTTAGGGTTATCAAAATCCATATTTGATTTTACCTGATATCCAACATGACTTTTGGTGTGATCATCACAAAGTTATATACTATTCAACACCCCACATAATATAACTCAACAGGCCATTTGCATGATAAAAAAAACAACCAACATATACTGGGTCATCTCAGCTGCTAAAATGAAAATGAATGGGTACAAAGTAGGGTATCTAAAACTTAAATCCCCATCCAGTAAGGTTACTATCCTTTATTTTAAACTAGATTACCTTCCTGCCACATCATTATAAAACACCATATTGAATGTTGATTGCCCTGTCATCTACTTTTATGATGTAATTGAAGGGGTATAACATCAGATATAAATCATTGTATGCCAAACCACCTTTTCTGTGTCCATTAATATTTATGAGCTAACATTTTTGCCATTTTTATACACCTGATAACCCTAATCACTAAAGTTCATATAATTTGGATTGACTTGCCTAATTATTTGCTGTCTAAGACCCATAGTACATGTATATGATTAACACTCCATTTGAAATGACCATCCTTCAGCCAGCTAGAATCCAGTACCCGATTGTCACTTGAACACCCACACTTTACCATTAACACAATATATAGAGTACCATCACCAAGTTATTTTCCATCTGGTACAAATGTATCTACTAAGCAACACCTAAACCATACCATCACCACATCATTTGGAGTATCCAGCGGCCACTTATATTTATCCAACTCCCTATGATCTACTATCCAATACTTCATTTGGAGCAACCATCACATAGTTATTGATTGTTAATTGTACTGTATTTACCATTTAACAAACTCTAGGACGAACAACACCCACTTATTTGCAGATCACAAAGATGATATAAATAGTTACCTATAAAATAAAACCAGCAAACATTGTAACAAAACTAATTTACCCATTCACTATAACTGGCATGTTATTGCCATATAAGCTGTTATACCACAGTCCCCCTATAACATAACCCTATTTTAAACAATGCTACTAACCATATTTCCTTTATAATCATTATAACCATACCTTTGAAGTGCATGCAGAGAAAAAAGAGTAGATCTACACAACTGTATGCACAAACATACTTATATACTCATTGTAGTGTGGGTGACATATTGTTGGATTAGTGTAAATTATACTATGTCTAGCAGTTATTTAACTTTTATCAGACTAGAAAATGCCAGCTTCTGACAGTGCATAAATGAATCACCAACTATATAAAATGTAAATAAGTTATCAGCTCTTTTAGTACAATTACCTCTGAAGTTCAGGAGTTTAAATGACCAATTGTGACTAAAATTTTATCTAAACTTATAAAATAATGTTTGAAAATTTGACAATGACAAATTGCTATAATAATAACATCAAATATCTAATGATGGACGGTAAACAATTGACAGTTGAATTTAATAATGAAACATCAGGTATATGTTTTAATGGAACACGTGACAAGTTAAAACTTTCGCTCATCAGATCTGATAACAGCGAGTATTTCAATTATCTCGAACAATTATATCAAAAGTTGCTAGCGGAATTTAAAAACTTTCACAGCCCCATTAACCAACAAAAATATACTAAACTCACAATTGTTCGAGATCGGTCAAGGGTATATTTTATCAACAAAAAATATCCTCTGAACAAACCAGAAATGAAAGATTTGTTTGAGTCCCATCGCTGTGTGAGCGGTAAAGTAAAATTTAGTATCTATAGTCGTGATAGTGAAATATTTTTAATATCAACAGTTGAAACATTAATCATTGGTAATGAGATATAAAATAATATCATTATCATTCTAATGCTAGTTTAATTTCCGCTTTGTTAACTGAAACGTTCTAATGCACAGTTTAATTTTCATCTTGTTATCTGATAAAAAATTTGTGGTAAAATCTATTTGCCGTCTTTAGAATAATCATATTCCACACATACGCTGTTCTAACAAATTCGTCACTTCTGTTGACAGATCTTATGGCATTCCAACACCTGTTGTTTTGCCTGGTTACAAAATATCTGTCTACATAGTAGTAGTATAGGGAAATGAGGGTTTGGCGGGGGTGGGGGAGGAGGTGTGGGAAGGGGGTGGTGGGCCAAAACTCTCATTTCACTTTACTACTGTTCACTGCATACATAGAACACAAATAATGACTATTTCTGTTATCAGAATAGTTAAGTGTATTTCATATTTATTAAAATTATATTCCAATAGTAGCTGTAGCAACGTTGTGTGACAAATTAATAAAGGAAACCTTTCAAAACTAAATAGGGATAATATGAAAGAAAGTAGTGAGATTTGGACATAAAATGGAAAAGTTTTTACATGGCTTTTTTAAGCACTGGTTTCAGTAAATATTGATTTATCTTCCAGGTCGAATGAGGGTGAAATATCCAAAGGATGTATACATTGTGGGGGGGGGTCGTGGGCGGGGCTGTGAACACGTACTGGTCAGCAATGAAATTTTATGAATGTAAGCCAAAACATTATTTTAATAGAAATATCAAGCTAAAGTTATGATAGCCAAGACGCATGCTAGACTCAATAGTATTAAAAGATAACAGATTCTGTTCCGTGATCAGTACGAGTATTAGACTTTATTTACTGCTGGGTGGAATCTGGTGACATCGGTTACGTGAACCTGATGGAGTCTTGTAGAAAAACTGTTTGACCGTAATGGTGAAAAAAAGGTTAATTTGCCGTATCACATTTATGAGGTGGTCGTTCGAGAGGTATTCGTTGATAAGTTACTATTTTTCGAATTTATGTGTGTAGACTTTTCAGTATTCGCACGATTCTGAAGCGATAAAGGACGCGTGAGAAAAGTTGAACGGAGCGGATGGTTGTGGTCAGGCTTCCGCTACTGTGTGAATTGATGGACCTTTCCTTAAACCCAGTTTTCTCCCACTTGTATTAGGTATTTACAGAGAGAGAGAGAGAGAGAGAGAGAGAGAGAGAGAGAGAGAGAGAGAGAGAGAGAGAGAGAGAGAGAGAGAGAGAGAGAGAGAGAGAGAGAGATGGGGTGGATTTCAAGAAACGTTTCAAAATGCGATTAATGTATTTATGGTCAAATTTAGAATTTAATCATTGGTTTTCATTTATTGTAATTTTACATGTTTTTAATATTAACTTCGCTGCTTGTCGTCCCATAAATATTTATTTCCCAACATCTGCGCTAACTCCTCCTTGTAAGGCCTAAAATATTCATTTAGCAAAACACGAGTTTCATTTAAAATATTCCCCGATAAAAATTTTTTCCTTGTGACATAATAGTGGCCTTCTTGAGCAATTTGATACAGATCTTTCGTCGGCATTGCGTCTGAAAAAGATAAAGCAAGTTTATATCTCTTCTGAGTTAGGTGTATTGCAAAAATTTTGACAACATTGTTGACATATCTGGTGCTTATTGTTACATGATTAAATTATCTTTTGGATCGTGATAACTTGAAATGTCGTATGTGTCTTGGGATATGTTTCCGACGTTACATCTCTACGTATCCGTACAGTAATTATAAGTAACTATATGACATACCAAGAATAGTTGAATTTATATATGTGTGTGTGTGTGTGTGTGTGTTCGTGTGTAAACATGAACGGCTGATTTAATTTCCTCTTAAAACACAAATGACAGAAGTTTCTCATAATCGGGATAATAATTAAACCTGAATGTCAACGTAAACAAAATATGGATCTAATTTGCGTTAATTTTTGTTGACTTGACTTTGATGAACTGCTTATATGCGAGTTTGCTTGATTGTTTATATGACTTTTGTATTTCCTTGTTAAGGAGTTTCTTATTTTTTGCCATAAAAGAAATCGTCAAATTAATAAATTGTATGCAAATTGTTTAATCTATGGAAGCAGGTAATTAATGCTATTAACTTTCTAAATATATACAAAAGCAGTAAGCAAGCAGGCAACTAATTGATTATGTATGTATCTATGTATGTATGTATGTATGTATGTATGTATGTATGTATGTATGTATGTATGTATGTATGTATGTATGTATGTATGTATGTATGTATGTATGTATGTATGTATGTATGTATGTATGTATGTATGAATGTATGTATGTATGTATGTATGTATGTATGTATGTATGTATGTATGTATGTATGTATGTATGTATGTATGTATGTATGTATGTATGTATGTATGTATGTATGTATGTATGTATGTATGTATGTATGTATGTATGTATGTATGTATGTATGTATGTATGTATGTATGTATGTATGTATGTATGTATGTATGTATGTATGTATGTAATTCTGTCTTTGAAATGGATGCAATAAACATATGACAAAATTTTATGATGCAAGTACTATAGCAGTAATAGGAAATAAATTTTTTGTAGAGAAATTAAAAGGTGTGTATGTTGTTCCTTACAAATTGAGATTAGTTACCAATTAAAGAACTTGGTTCAATTTCATGGCTTGGATGACAATACCCGGCTTACTTTAGAAGCCGCATTTTACAAATGTAATCCTACATTAGTCTGGTTCAGAATTCATAACAATAAATGATTTGCTCGCTTTCTTTTCATCTGTAACTAATTTAATCAGCCGAACGTTTTCTTTTCAACTATTACTGCATGTTACGAGTGGTAATCCATATTACGAGTGAAACAAAAGCGATTTACCAAAATTGGCCATAATCCCTGTTAAGTGTTGAACAAAAGCTATAGTCTCTTTACAATAATTAACTCAAGACTAACTCTCTGATTGGGACACGTTGATACGCCAATTTTTTAGGGATATATAAATGCCGATCCTCTCTGAAATTTCAGTGTTTAAGTCCCATTCAGAGAAGTGTCTGTCTTTATTTACAGCTATTTACGCATGACACATTGTCTTTGAGAGAGTCCGAATTCCCGACTTTTTCTCTCTATCATCCCTTCTAGCCACGCAGTAGAACATTGCTTTTCGAGTATGAAGACCATTTCTTAACTTCATGCTGGTAGTTGTTCGTTAATTGGCAAAATAAATGACAAAAAATTATTATAAACTCAGTCACCGTTGTAAATGAGTTCACATTTTATTCAGGAGAACAAGTTTAGTCATTGTCAAAACAGTATTATATGTGAAAGAGTTCCGCAATAAAATGTTTGGAAATTTTACTTACCTAGCTCTAAAAATCGAAATATTTGTACCAATGTACCCAGAATATCTCGTCTGAAATCTTCCGTTCTTGTGATAAACATCTGTTTCCTTGGAAATGCTTTCAACCATTCCTTTAAATGCAAGGAATAAAAACTACCCGATATGGGTGTCTGCAAAGAGAGGAAAAATGATAAAATATTGTTTGTAGACAATCATTGATGCAAAAAGTTCAGGAAACTTAAGAAATAAAAAATATCCATGTATGGTTAATTCCCCCTGTCATCATCATCATCATCATCATCATCATCATCATCATCATCATCATCATCATCATCATCATCATCATCATCATTATCATCGTCATCATCATCATCATCATTTTATTATTAGTAGTAGTAGTATTATTATTATAAAGTTGATTATGATGACGATGATGACGACGATTATTATTATTATTATTATTATTATTATTATTATTATTATTATTATTATTATTATTATTATTATTATTTTTATTTTTATTATTATCGAAAATAATTTTTGTTCATCTTTTTGATTCTAAATCTCAATGTTTAATCTTAAAGAAAATATTTGTCTGTTTTAACGAAACAATGTATACGACAAGATGAATATGTTTACAAAAGTTTTGTTTAAAATAGAATCCATAGTTATTATGTGCGAAGTGTAAAGTAACAGAAAGATCCCATTCCAGATATATCACATTGTATCTATATGATAATGTTGTGTTATTATCCATATGTTAATCTTATGTTTTTATGAATATGATAATGTAATGTTTTTATCCATATGAAAATGCTATGTTTTTATGATTATAATAATGTTTATGTTTTTTTATGGATATGCTAATGTTTAGATATCGTTGTAATATAGTGTAATTTTTTCACAAGCCTTTACAACGCATTATCTGAAAAAGGTCAACACAGTCGTAATTAAATGCACATCTGTTAAGATTGTCAAATAAGTGGATTGCATTGTACTCGGCTGTGTATTTTTCATTGTGTTGTGTTCTCTTGCGTGTTTTATGTTGCATTTGACCTATGCTATATTATATATGGAATACGATATCATATTCATTAATATGTATGTATGTATGTATGTATGTATGTATGTATGTATGTATGTATGTATGTATGTATGTATGTATGTATGTATGTATGTATGTATGTATGTATGTATGTATGTATGTATGTATGTATGTATGTACGTACGCACGCACGCACGCACGCACGCACGCACGAACGCACGCACGCACGCACGCATGTATGTATGTATGTATGCATGCATGTATGTATGTATGTATGTGTGATGTATGTTTGTGTGGCTATCGTTTTGTCCTTATTTATGTTTTGAATACTTCAGATCGCCAATTGGCTTCACCAGCCATCTGCTCAACCACTGATACACCAAAATCTAAAGTCATAGTATTCTTCGAGACCAAAGGACTAACAACATCAACAACAACAGCAACAGCAACAACATTTATGTTTTGAATATGTATAGGGGTGTAATATAGATGACGTAAATACCCGAAGGGATCCCAGAATGGACGGTGTATAAAGACATGCTCGCATCGTTCTGTTCCGTGTGCAATTACTGAGAAGATCCAAAGACAACAATACGTCCTTATGAAATTCGCCAGCAGTCGACCCAAAGGACGCGTGTAGGTAGTTGCTGTAAAGCCTGTAAATAAATAAATAAATAAATAAAATGTGGCTGTCAAACAGCATGCAATTTATATCACGCCACGTTACATATACATTTGTTCATTTTTTTTATTTCATCGCTTCCAGTGTTTTAAGACCAGTCTGGCGGCCTACTGAGTAAAGTGTCCGCAGTAGTTGAGGAAAACAAGATTTTCAGCTCAAACCCATCTTTTACCCCTCCAAACAAGTATAAACTGTAGTTCTAAACTATCCCCACCCCTTTTTTCAAAAGTATTAGTAAGGTTTCTAACTCACCCCCCTTTTCTGTTATTACAGTGTTAATGAATCCTGGTACAGAGTTATGTACATGATCGGTATTCAGGTAAACTTCCTTATACTATCAAGAAGTTCTGTCATTATATCACAAAAGGTGATCTCAGGTATTTTACCAAACAACTGGTGCAGACAGGTATTTTGTATTGTTACAAAACAACAGGTCAGGAGATGCCATGTAGATTGGTGATTCATCCAGGTAAGCAGAGGTTGTTGAATTTCTTAGAACAGGCGCATGCGTGAAATATTCAAGAACTACTCTAAAGACAGCAAGACGGGTTTTATTATTATCAGTCTACCGCTACATTTTCATCAGATAACATATGCTGTAGAGGGTGGAAATTAAACTACGCATTAGAGTGTGACGATTCCAGTTAACATGGGCAAGGCGGAAATAAAACTACGCATTAGAATGAAAATGGTAAAGGTAAGTGATATTATTTTATACCTCGTGACTAATGATTAATGTTTCAACTGTTGATATTAGAAATACTTCATTATCATGATTTTAGAGACTAAATTTTACTTTACCGCTCACACAGTGACGGAAATCAAACAAATCTTTTATTTCTGGTTTGTTCATGGGATATTTTTTGCCGATAAAATATACCTTTGACCATTTGAGATCAATTGTGAGTTTAGAATATTTTTGTTGGCTAATGGGGCTGTGAAAGTTTATAAATTCCGCTAGCAACGTTTGATACAATTGTTCGAGATAATTGAAATACACGCTATTAACAGATCTGATGGGCGAAAGTTTTAGCTTGTCACGTGCTCTACTAAAATATATACCTGATGATTCATTATTAAATTCAACTGTCAATTGTTTACCGTCCATCCTTATATATTTGATTTTATTACTGTAGCTATTTGTCATTGTCAAATTTTCAAAAATTATTTTAGAAGTTTAGATAAAATTTTAGTCACAATGACAATACCCAAGGGCAAGTGTATTTACCCCATTTTCACAATAACGTTTGCCATCAAAATTACTCAATCGACGTTTGATAATGACATTTATTTCAAGCTTACGATGTTTCGCTCGAATTGCCATAGCTCTCATAAAACTAACACCGCCATCAAGCGCGTACTTGTAGTCATCAAATTTCATAAACATTTTAACAAAATCACGAGGCAGACCTTTTGATTTTTCGTTATTTTATTATTGTCTAACAATACGGCATACATTTTGCTGCGTAATCCGATAAAGTATTTGTTAGCGCTCGAGTTTATTTCATCTTTGAACTTACCAATCACCTTTTTATTTGTGTCGTCTTGAAATTTGCTGTCACTTGGGTAATCAGAAAGATAAAATAGATGTCGATTATTGTACATGTCCTGATAGATGTCCTCGCATTCGATTTCATATACGAGTGAATCAGTATCAGTAAACAATAATCTACTTGCTGGCCATTTAAGTTTAGCAAAATTATAATGAAAATCGTATATCAGCCACTTTGATAAATCTAACACTGCAGCTTTAACGAAGATCGGCTTGTTTAGCTTTAGATTTGCTTTTATTCTTTGTATTGCAACAAGATTTTCATTAAATATTTTCATGCTCACAAAATCATCGTCTGACACAAGTTCTTCCTGCGATTGACATTAACTAATTCAATTTTTACGCGTTTCCTAACATTATCCATCGTCTTACTAAAAACAGCATTGTTCATCAGTTGAAAGTTTTTCTCAAAACCTGTTTTTGTTGCAGCCCTTCTTGAAGTGTTTGAGTTAACGTTACCTATCATCCACGGCGACTGATTAAATTTTAGGGCACGATGAACTTTGCTCAACACAAGACCAGCATCGACTTCTTGTTTTAAAACTTTGTAATGCAAAACATAATTCCGTTTGTGAAGCAAATTTGGCACTAGTTTCTTGACCATGGAATGTTGCCTTGGTGATGCTAACGTTTGTTGTTCTTTTGATAGCAAGCTATAATCTATGACCATCGATTCCGCACAGAAAGGGTAATCGTTATGCAATATGTGTACCGAATTTGGATAATCAAGATCAACTTCAACGAAATAGGAAACATCGTCGGGTATTTTTTTTTCTATTTCAGATTAAAATCGATCAGCCGATGATCCACTGAAATCCACCTAGAGGCATTGGTACTGCCATCGAACCACCGTACAAGTTGTTACAATCTAAATAAATTATATAATTTGAAGGGAGCTCAGGGATATACTTTTTCAAATATGTGTTGTTTGCTTCAGCATATTTTTTCGTTATCACGCTAATATCCGCCTCTGATACTTGTTCGATAAAATTGAACATATCAACGTCAGTCAGTAATTCTAACTTTACCTTACTAAACTTTAGCAAAGCATCCCATGACAGCACAGGGGAAGTATAATACCAGCAAGTATCTAGTCCATAATTATTATAACTCACTCCTCGAAATCTTTCAAAAACATATGCTAATAATAACACGTCAGTTTTCAGGTATAAATCATGATAATCACCAAAAGTCTCACAATCGAACTCTTTCCAGATATTGTGTGCATACCTGTACTAATCATCGGTGATATTTTCATTTTTAAGTTGCGAGTAAAATTTATCTTTGTCAGGTAAAGATGTTTCATCACATTTGCTCCAATCGTCGAGGTATTCATATGGAAAAACTCCTCTTTAGCTAGTAGATTAAATTTATCTCCAAAACAATCTCTTAGGTTATCAAATTTACTACAACCTTTTACTAACTCATCTAACGAGGCTGCCATAAACTGCAAGCTGTCAATGAAACGCAATTTACCTAGCGTAACTGATATGTACTTTTCAAAATTATTTGGGATTCATTTGATGATGTTATCGAGATTTAGACGAGTTTTTATGTCAGGATCACCAAAAGCTTCTACTATAATATGACTATCATATCCTCGAAAATTGTGAAGAATAACCGGAATAAAATCTGGAGCAAGAAATTTTAAATTACACTGATCATGAGCCGCTCCACGGTACTGTCCGGTCAAATGGCAATGGTCATGTACTTTTTTCTGACATTGTCAGTATCAAAAGCTTTTTTATAAATATGACAAATTTCCGCTTCCTCGTAATTGGATTCTTGTTGAGGTGTTAATTTTAACATTGGATTTACTTTTTTTCAAACGAGTAAATATATTTTCAACTTTGTTAATCAACTGCTTGAGAAGCCAGACAGCTGGATTTTTACCACAATATAATTTTATTGGTTTAGATAATCTAGAATCAGTACAACAACCTACCTTATACGCTACTCCACACGGAACATGATTTTGAATTTTTCTTGTACTAGATTGATTAGGATTATTTTCTACGCCAAGTACAGGTTGAAGTAAACACTCAAAATCAGCGTATATGACGAAAGGAATTTTTAGTTTGTGATTATGATGGACAAACTGTAACACACTATCTTTTTTAGATGGCATTGTTATTCGCTGTACATCACTACAGTACTGCAAATGATTTTGTAATGTTTCATTATTTGTACAGCCATGCAAGCAGCGGTAACAAAAGAACTTTTTATTCTTATTCTTATTGTACTGTTTGCTAACTAGTCCGTTAAAGTTTTTAATCCAAACGTAATGATTTTTATAAAACAGTAAATTAATAGTCGATTGTGAAGCTTTTTCTGAAATATATCTCGGATATACATCCTCCTTTTCGTCTAGTCCGAAAACGTTAATTTAAACATTGTTTAGCTTTTCAAATTTTGGTATTTGATTTTCTGCCACTGGAAAGTTAATATCTTTAAAATTTAATCTAGACACGTGTCTGATATATTTTTCACACGAGTAGCGTTTTTTTCTGTTGGAAATAATGTAGAAAGAACAGCCCATTGTAAACATTTGTTAAATACGTTTTTGATGTTTATACAACATCTTTTACTTTTTAATTTTGGTGGCAGGTCGATGTACGAATTACCGCGTAATGCGTCATATTTCATCGTGTGAAACAATATTTCTTTGATCATTTCAAACTTCCAACCCGAACCTATTTAGGTGATTTCCTCTTTGTTTTTCCAAATTTCCTGGTGTATTTCATCAGATAGTGATAAAAGATCAGTCCCAAGCAAAACACGTCTGGATTTTGCGTTCATATAAGGATCTGCAATTTCCTTTTCAATTGATTCTTTCGTTACAAGTAGCTTTGAAAATATAGCATGATATTGCACTAATAATCTGATACATTTGTGTTTTCGAGCTCATGTTTTACATTTGTCTGTAGTAGGTGGTAAAGATTTGTTGCAGTAAAATTTACTAAAACATTTTGATTACCAAATTTATAACTATTGTCAAAACCTGCAAAAGCAGTCGCTATTTTATCAGATTCTCCCATAAGGCTTTTCTTGGCTATATCATGCAATTTTAACATTGCTATACTATAGTGTAATATCTAATTGATCATTTACCTCACACCCAAAATACAACTTATACGCTAGAAATGTATTAAGTTCGGTCATTAACATTAAAACTAGAATATCTGTTGTCGAATTGACTACAGCGGGTTATCAGTTTAATGTAAAGGGAGATAATACCGAGAAGATTACAATGCTTAGAAAAGATTTTATTTACACGTTGTTCTGTGATGATATTCCAGAGGGACGGCGTTTATATCACGTGAACAGTAAAGTCACTGATGACAACATTGAAAACTTATCTTCACAAAACGAGTTTCAGCCACATCCGGCCTTTGATTTATACGAGGTTAGCGATTGCGGTATTATTAGAAACAGAAAAACTAAAAAGGTTCTTAGTACTATGAGCAATATGGGATATATCAGGGTAACTGTTAGAGAAACACTAACAGATTTTGTTTTTTATTTTGGTCATTGGTTTGTTTACGAGGTGTTCAACGGATCTATAACCGATTGTCTAGTTATTAATTACATCAATAAAGAAAAGAATGGCAATCGATTGGAAAATCTGGAGCTAGTGGCCCAGCAGGAAAATGTGAAAAAAGGACGAGGTAATAACGGTATTAAATTTCGGTGTCCAGCAAAACCTGTTATTTCGATACACCTCAAAACGGACGAGGAGATGAAATTCAAATCGATTACAGCTGTGATGAAATATTATAATGCAAATCCCGCAGTCGTGAAATTTGTAGCTGATGGAGTAATAAAATCAGCTTTTTCAGGCGAATACGATGCCAGGATTGTTTAGAAATATGATGATCAATAATATTTTGTAATTCAGTTTTAGTCAGGCAATGATGAGCAAATGCTATAACATCATTATGATCAAATTTTAGCATCGTTACTGCACTTTCATTAGCTTTATTTTTTCTGCTTCTGTTAGCAATATTTTATGAGAATCACCTTGCATTACAATAACGTCAACAGAATATACACTATAACCCAACAAACATTTTCTTGCCGCTTCGGCTAGCTCTTTGTAATTTAATATATTAACTTTTTGGTAATATTTTATCTCGTCAGTCATCTTATAATAACAAATTAGATAAAAATATATTATAATAATGAACTTGATGAAACAACTCGCTCAACTATACTAGTGATGTCAGCGATAAGGTCTCGCATAGTATTACATTTTCCAAAGATTTCGTAGACAAATCTGTTGGTTATAATGAAGATGATATTTTGTATAACAACGAATCTGATGATGATGGTGAAATAGTCACTGTTGCTGACAGATCTAATTACAGCAGACCAACAACTAAACGATATAAAGCCAAGTATCACATTGCAAAAATAATAATCCAATTTAATTTTACCATTGCCGAACAAATATTTTGGCAGCTAATCAAAACGTTCTTAAACATCAGAATTCCAGGCCGACACAAAAATATCAAATTCGATTTCATATTTGTCAAGATATTTAATCTAATGACAATCTCTGACGATCGTAGACAATATATAATATCGTTATGTAAACCAGTAAAAGGTAAATCTGTCAAAACAAAAGTATGAGGAAATTTATAATAGCATTATATCATAATTTGTTTGGTTGGAATCCAACTGTTAAATTTTTCGCTATACCCACGCCATTTGACTAAACTTTTATCTTCCTATTTCCTAATCACGTTTTAATAACCAAAACATCCTGCTCAGTTTTCTGTAGTTCATGTTCGTAAAAAGTACCTAATATAGGTTCCCCTGCCAGATCTTTTAATTATCTACAACAAATACTTCTTCGCTTCGGAGTAAATCCTTTTGAAGATACTTTTTTATCAAAGAAATTCTAACTTTATCACCAACCTTAAATTTATGTCTGCGGTACATGTTTTCATTTGCAAATATTGGATTTTTAATAGCATTATTAAGTAACATTTTGATCGTTCGATGTTTCGTGTTATTATATTCACCTACGATTTGAGAAAGGTCATCGATGTATCTGTTGGTGTTTTTAGCTGTCATGTTTGTGTGGTTTTTTTTCGTTTAGCATGCGATTAACTACAACGCTTTTACCTTCGTTTCCTGTAACATATTTTTTTATATTATTTAGTTCTAGAAACTGCTCAAACTTTTTTTTAAACAATCTCCGATCCGTGATCAGTCCAGATTTTATTTGCTTTTCTTTCTGTACTCGTTATTATTTCTTTTAGTGCATCAGTCATTGAAGTCCCTGTCTTATCCGAAACAGTTACACTGAAAGCGCATTTACTAAAAACGTCTATAACTTTAAACAAATACCTTTTTGGAGCACCATCAGCACCAACGTTAAACTGAGCCAGATTGGATACATCCACACAATATATTGCCCAGATATCATCTACAGCGTTTGCGACATCTTTACGTCATGGGAACGTTATTTTTTTTTAGGTCTGTGTAGTTCGACTGCAAGATCATCGTATACTTTTCTTCCAAGTCCAAGTTTATATTTTGCTCCAATCATTCCCTGAACAAATTTTCTATCGAAACGTTCTCGTATATTTGTTGGCTCCATATCACGTAATTCGTCTAACATTACTTTATCACAATCTGCTTTCGAGTTTTCATGATGACGATAACAGACATAATGACGCATCGCTATTGCATCCACTTCATTATAAGGTTCTTGTCCTGGCAATGGATTGTCGCTTTCATCTAGTTGTTGATCTAGCGGATTATAAGGTCCTGTATACCGATGACCTGCCAAAGTCCAACCGCCTTTTGGTTTTGGTAATTTTCCAATAATTTTGTGTATATCTATACCTGTAACTATTATTTCTCTGTTGTTACAACATTGACAGTATGCGACAATTTTAGTTTGCTGAAGACACAAATCCCTGTATGAATCACAGTTGCATATCATTCTACATTTTTAGTCGTCTACTAAGATAACCTCCCTGACGATATCAGGATAACCAGATCCTATCGACACTGTCTCTGGGGATGTTTTCTTTAAAACATTTTTTCTTTTTCCGCAGATTGAACAAATACTCCTTAATATCATCCTGTTGTTTTGGGGTTTTTTTTGTTTTTTTCTGTTGTTTCATTAGTATTTTCTGTTTTAGTTCTACACTTGAGACAAAATGTTGACATTATTATATTTTTAAGTTTAGATAAAATTAATTGCGATCTCATCATTAGCGTGAGAAGGTTGCTTATCAAACTGTAAAATAAATTTTAAAAAATTGAGATTTCTGCTCTTCTGTCGGATAAACATAGCACAATAATATCCGCAAGCAGACGATCCAACAGTTGGGAGTTGATTAGATGAATAATATACCTTTTTAAATTTTATGTTCATATACCTTTTCATTACCTTTTTTTACATCGCTTGGAGGAAGTCGAAACGAGTCAGAATAATTATTATTATAAACTGCTACCCAATGTGTACCGGATCCGTCATTGAAATCTTGTGTATTAATAACAAACGAACTTACAGCTGACGGCGATTTTATTACTGAGAGTTCATCTTTAAAATAAACTCCGTGAAATCCAGGAACTGCTTTTAACTTATCGATTATATCAAAATTACTCAACGGGGTGGTCGTGTTCCTGGTAATGTTAGATCACGTCCTATTCCTAAAAGATTTGGCAACAGACTTCCCGCTAGTCCCACCAAAAGTGGAGCGAATGGAATAATTCCTCCTTGTCTTGTTTGATTGCATTTGCAGTTGCATTTTGGTGTTAGCGATTTTGTTGTTTTCTTTTTTTTTTTCTTTTTTTTTCTGGCGATTTTGTTGTTGGCGATTTTGTTTAACGTTTCGGCATTATAATATATCATTTACATAAAATTTACAATTTTTTTATTCCACTTCCACGAATGGTACCATTACCCTCAACAGCTTTCGTCGCTGCGCCACAGACTGCTCCTGACATTGCTGCTAGTCCTAATGTGCCCAACACCGGCAAAACTTTAGGTATTATTGTACTAGCTAATACTGATAATGCCGGACTAAGAAAACAACTTTTGACAACAATATCGTTTGCCATCGCTGTCAGTTGTCCAGCACTTAAATTTAAAATAAAAGTTTTTTAACGATTATACTTCTTTACTTGATTTTTTGTTAGCATTAATTTTGCTAAAACACCATCAGAAATATTAGGATTGATTTTTAATGATACCTGTTCTCGCTTTGCAATAGCAGCTACTAATTTTTTAACTTGGCCATCGGTCAAATATACTTCTTTTACAATATATTTTGCCATTTTATATAACAACTGTAGATTAAACTTGAACTGTCATTTTCTTCCAAAAGAATCTACCTTGATAAATCTATCACTAATCACAAATGCGTATACGTATAAAGGTGCTACGGGAACCGCCCCAAATGTCCAGGTAATTTCAATATCTGCTGTGCTGTCTACAATTCGTTCATTATGTTTACTAACATCAAAATAAAATATAGGATAAAGGGTACGAAATTCCTCTGCTGATATCTGAGTTCTATGTTCAACATCTTGATATTTTTGCATTGCCTTGAGCAGATACATGTACGGTCGAGAAATATTTTTATTATCATCATCATCAGCAAAATTGCACCCGATAGCTTGTTCTGGATATTGCTTTGAATTTAATTTAGCGTATATTCGTCTGACATCAGCGTGGTCAAATATTGCATTATTTTGTTGTTGGCTGCCTCGTCCGTCGTGCTGTTGAAATACGACAAATGTGTGTCTCGGCAGTTGTTCGCTTGATATTGTTGTGACCCTCCACGTGTAGTCAGTAGTATTTGGAACCGCTGTCTGATATATTTTATGCTGTTTAAGATAAATTCTTTTTGTATGCTTATCAGGCGTGCTATTTAGTTCTGATATTTTAGTGATTAATGGTGTTATACGTTTCATCCACAGAGCAAGTTTGTTTATGATAAACTGTACATCAGCCCCTCCAAACCTAATCAAGCTATCGTTTTGTTCTGCTCGACCTAAACAAGCGTATGTTTAACTGAGCGAAATACTTTATCACAATCACGACAAAAGCCGAAAATCATGCTTAGCGGAAGCATCATTGTAATTTGACGTGATCCTGCCGTAAGTTTTCTTCGCCTAGAAAAAATTTCGTTATAACGTGGATTTCTCACATCAAGTGTTAAGAAGCAAATTTAAGATCGCAGTACCGTTTGCATCTACAGCTGGTGGCGTTATATTTAGATTATTAAAAACTGCTATAAGAGAAACTCTTGTGGCGTTTGCATTAGCATCTGCAGCAGGTGCGGCAATATCTAGACCAGCAGCATTAGCAATGAGAAAATTTGTCACAATTACAGCATTTGCATCAGCATCAGCTCCATGTACTATAGCGCCTCTCTTTAAAAATTCAGTTGACTCAGCTATATCCCGTCCAGTATCTTTAAACCACATCATGTTGTTTGCAGTTGATCTCGAGTAATCGTCGGAAAACGAAATAATATTTAAAATTGTACTTGCAACTTGTAGATGACCTGAAATATCTTCTATAGTTTGATTGGCCAGTTGATATCTAGCACTTTTTAATAAACTCCAGCCGTTATTTATAAGAGCTATTTCTGCTCTAACTGCAATTGCAGCATGTGGATTAGCTACTGTCATAATCTGACCACGAACTTCTAACATAGAATTATGTTGCAGTAGAAATAAGTATTCGTATCTGGTGTTAAAGGTTCTGATACCAGCTTTATTTGGTTCGTTAGAATTCTCATCAAGATACTCAACTTACTCGAATTCTGTCACATCGTTGTCGATATCATAAGTTTCTGTTAACTCGAGATAATTTTTAACAGACATTTTATTTTATTAGATTATATAAAATTTTATTGCGGCACTGTTACTTTAGATATCAATTTTTGTAAGATCTTCTCGCCCTTTGGCGATAATAATTTTTTTGTTGTTGTTATCATAGCTCGTTGAGTTTCTTTTGTTGGAGCGATTTTTGAGATAACTTGTTTTATTTCAGATGCAGTCGGTGAATTTCCTTTTATTTTATCAGCTATTTTTTTGTCCAACCGCAGTCCCAGATGCAGATGCAGCTCCAGTTGCAAAAGCTTTACCAGCGTCAATAGCAATTGGTGCAACTTTACGCGCTTAACCCGGAATATTTTCAATAACTTTAGTAAATATATTTCCAAAAAATCCTATTGTTTTTCTTCGATAAATTATTTTTCTTTGTTTCATTATATTTGATGCTGCATAATGTTTACTTTTGCTTGCGTAGATGTAAATAAGTTACAACTTCATTATTAACATGCAACTGTTCTCCAGATTGATCTGTCAGCTGCACTATTATACTTGATATTTGATCTTCAACGTTAAAAGGATAATAGATAATATGTCGTGGAGTTATTTGCATGAGAGAACCTGGCGGAACTTCAGGTGAGAAACTGTAAATCGTTTGACCTTTGCTGCCTTTTGATGTATAAGAGCCAGAAGCAATAGAGCAATTTACTAATATCGTATTTACTTCTGTTATATTTACTGGCAGTTCACTGTCATACGTAATAGCCTGATCAAGTGCATTGTAACTTTTTTTTAGTAAATCCTAACAGTTGTGCAATACTTCTTTCTCTTGGTTCAAGATCAATTAACATATTTTTCAAAGTTATCCTAGCTGCAATGTGTTATAATTCGCTGCCAACTCAAAATTATCAGCCACACCGTCAGCGTTTGTTATGAGCTCTTTGATTGCTCCGTTTAGATCAGTAATATAAGCTCCTTGTGGAATTTGTTTTTCTTGTAGATATTGAAGAACTTGTAAAAGTAGTAAACTGCATTTCATCGTGAACATCAGTTTTCACGTTAGGCATAGCATTCCAGCAAGTACAAGAAATTAATCCAATCTCATATTGTTTTGCAGGGTCTAGTTGGATAGGCGGAATATGACTTACTGAAAAATTTGCGCTTTCTTTCGCAGACTCACTAGAGTTTAGCAATAATGTTGTTTGCATTCCTTTTATGTTAAATCATTTTACAAAATTAAGTCGCGATGTAAAGTTTCATATTCATCAGATGTTAATAATTCGCTCGATCTTAGATGACGAAGTATGTCAATGATTTCATTATCAAGTTAAACACTATCATTCCCAGCTTCTTTTGATGATATTAATAACATTAATCTACCTATCATTTCAGTTTTGATGCAAATACTTTTACACCAGTAACTGTTTTTTTTTCTTTTCTGTATTTTTCTACACGAGATTTATCGTATACAGTAAATTTCCTTCTACAACTCCACCCACCACCAAAAGGTTTGTCTCTACCTTTTTCTGCTGTTTTTTTTAAAATTGATAGCAACATCATATCTCATTTTATCATAAAGTGAAAGCATATCATTAATTTCTGTAACCATGTTTTTTTTATCTTTAGCAGCAGCTCCGTCTCTTAATATTGCATCTAATCTATCCGGTAATGCTTGATATTCTGCATCGGTCCACCTGCTTATATTTTCAATATCTCTTATATTTTCTTTCTATAAAAAAAATCATCATATTTACTACCTTTTATCTCATCATTTGCACTTTTTATAAAATGAAGTCTTTGCTCTCCAACTTCCATAAACTTTACAGTAAGCTCACCAACTTTTTTTTGCTTCTCTTTGATATCTTTTATGTCTCCTGATAAATTTTTTATAATATTAATTCCTTGTGTTGTTAACTCTGCTAATCTTCGCTCAAGTTCCAGCGGATTGTTTATCAATCGATCTTTTTCAGCATGTCTAGTAGTAGGATCAGCTATATTTGCTGTAAGTGCCTCAATTAGATTTCTTTTCCCTTCATCAGATCTAGCAACAAGTTTTTCAGGAGCTGCTTCCTGTTGTTCTTAAACAATAACAACCACACCTTTTTCTAGCAGTTGTTTAAGTTTTTCTTCTGATAGTGGTTTAGTTTCAGGTTGTTTACCTAATAATGCTTCAGTAACCGGCTTGAAAATTGTAGCTGTTGCTTCTGTAGCTATCACTTAGCCACGTCGTGCTTGTTGTACATTTTGCTTAAGTAATGCCTGAGATTGAGCATTTTTTTTAGATCTTCTATATTTTATCTATATCTTGTTCGTTTGTCCATTATTATTATTATAGATTTATAAAATTGAAACCCCTTACGGTAAGTAAGTGTTAATACAACAGCGAAACATTTTTGTTGGATCATGTGTAAGCTTATCAAATAAGAAAAAGTTGTATTTATCCTTTGTAGCATTACGGTAAAGTTCAATAAACTTATCTTTTGTCACGTTACCGTATTGCTCGCTTGCAATATTTCTAACGTCAATATTGTCCAGTCCTGGAAATAATATAAAACAACCAGTATTTCGTCTAATAAGTCTGTCAACATTATATAAGCTTGAGCGAGATAAACAGAATTTCACTGTTTGTTACATGACTGAGAAATATGATCTTATTTTATCCATCTCCATGTTATTTAGCGGAATATCGTCAACAACTACTATCTTGTGTTCATCTGCATCAAGTTGATTAACTGGAATAAGATCTTCTGGCTGCCTAACTATAAAAAAAATCTTCACCAGCCTTAAGTTCATCACGAAGCTTGTTATTATACTCGCTTAATAACTCGTACTTATCCTGCTGTGGATTGATCGTGTAAATATAAACTCTGTCATAGTTAAAATTATCACCAAGAAGCAAGTTTATAAGCAAATTTGTTTTCACGATCCAGTTCGCCCAACAATAAGATAATGACAATCAGGAAGTTTATTGTTATGTTTGTGCTTCACCAGTCTCTCTGTATCAAAGTTTAATATTGTCAACTTTGCCATTTTGTATAATATTAAACTAGTGTTGATAATTTTATGTAAGACAGTAAATAATGAGTTACTATACAAAATTTGGAACAATATCAGGAGATTTATCCACAGAATGTTATCAAGGTGATTTATCCAAGTACGCAACTCTTGATGAGCTCAAAAATGAAATCAATAATTTACTAAATGTTGCCAGTGTAGATCCAAATGAAGTAGTCATTTTCCAGGACAAAGAAGGACGATTAAAAGCGAGTGATGTAAAACTGTCAGATATACTTGTACAAAATCTAAGTGGGAATATTGTTATGAAACAAAACAAGATTACACATCTTGGATATCCAACTGAGGAAGGTGACGCTACCACTAAGAAATAAATCGACGATCATAAATCAAAGTACATGTCAGTCAATTGTGATATGATGCATGCATTTCACATATGAACAATAATGCTATTATTGAACTAAGAACACCCAAGTCTGACTTTGATGCTGTAAACAAAAAATACGTCGATGATAAACAGATTCCAATCAGTAATGTAATAGACAAAATCGAAACTGAATTTACCCGTCATGTGAATACGTTTTTAAGTTTTCGCAGAAACATAAACACGCTTAAAGATAATTTTTTGGAGATCCATCAAATGTTGACATTACACTCGCTAATATTAACACAAAACTCAATGATATTAACACACAACTCAATGATATTATTAAAGGAATTCCTAGTATTGTTGAGAAAACGAGCATGGTTAAAATTCCTCACAAACAGATTAAAAATATTGTGCATACTGTTGCTTCTGGATCTGGTACATGGACAAAGCAAAATAAATCTATCAAATGCACTGCAGAGGTTACCAGTTTGTATAGATTTTCAGTGCTTAGCATTATAAAGTTAAAAATATATTCCAGTTATTCGCGTATTCATAATTTGACTGTTGAGATTTCTGAAACCGTAACTGTAACAATAGATAAAAATTCTGAAGAAGAATTTGTACTTCAACCAGATAATGAAAATTTTAAAGACCCTGGCCTTTATCAGTGGTGTTTGGAATTTGTGGCTGAATTACAATAACCAAGCCTGGGGATTATGTAAACAAATATTATAATGAAAAAAAAATAAAGTTGATTTCAATCTTATTTCAAAAGATATTCCAGTACAGGATGTGGACGCATTAACACAATACTACAAATATTATCACAAAAAACTTTGGTGCGTAAAAAATGTTACAAATATTATAACAAGTTCCTTCAAGTAATATCATATCTGACGTTGTTAATGACCAGTTCTGGTATAATTTCAAGTGGGGTCTCATTAAATCCACTTTTATTAATTATATCCGGTATTGGTGTTTCACTTACAGTGGCATGTAAAAAAGTAGAAGCAAGACTTTTAATAAAAAAGCACGAATGTTTAACATCGGTTATAACTTACAAGAAACTACTTGATCAGATCCTGTCTTACCTACGAGAAGTCAAATATAATATGGTTGATTTATTACGTGAATTTCGTATTATTGACAATATGTCAACAGACATTCTACCAATGAAGGTTAGCAAGTTTGAGAAAAATTATCAAAACAATATGAGTGACGTATAATTTTATCTAAACTTAATATATAATATCACTTACATTCCCTAATGCGTAATTTTATTTCCGCCTTCCACGTGTTATTTGAAATCGCCACGCTCTAATGCACACTAAGAATCTACACGCAGGTGATCGCATAAGGTTGTTTCACTACCTGTAAACTGCAGTATAAAATCCAGGTAAACTGATGACTAACAGTCACCTGTAAAATAAAGAGAGGCTAAACTGATAGATCTTATCCTATCCGACTGAAATTTTATCTAAACTAAAGAAATAATGTTTGAAATATTTAACAGTAGTAAAATCAAATGAAACACGAGGCATAAAAAATATAACTTACCCATCTCGCGTTTGTTCTAATGCGCAGTTTATTTTCCGCCTTGCCCATGTTAACTGGAATCGTCACACTCTAATGCGTAGTTTAATTTCCGCCCTGTACAGCATATGTTATCTGATGAAAACCTAGCGGTAGACTGATAATAATAAAACCAGTCTTGCTGTCTTTAGGGTAGTTCGTGAACATTCCACGCATGCGCCTGTTCTAACAAATTCAACAACCTCTGCCTAACTGGATGAATCATCAATTTACATGGCATCTCCTGCAGCTGTTGTTTTGTAACAATACAAAATACCTGTCTGCACCTGTTGTTTTGTAAAATACCTGATACCACCTTTTGTGATATAATGACAGAGCTTCTGGATAGTATAATGAAGTTTACCTGAATAACGATCATGTACATAACTCTCTACCTGGATTCATTAACACTGTAATAACAGAGAAGGGGGGTAAGTTAGAAACCTTACTAGTACTTTTGAAAAAAAGGTGTGGGGGACAGTTTAGGACTATAGTTTATACTTGCTTGGAGGGGTAAAAGAGGGGTTTGAGCTGAAAATCTTGTTTTCATCTACTACTTCCGCTTGGGATACGGGTGGTCGCGGGATCAACACCCGGCGGAATCATAACAATGTTTTTTAAAATGGCACTTCCAGCTGCCTCGCTTAGTGCACAGCTTTAATAGGTTAGTGCTGGATTGGCCGGCCTGGTGTCAGGTTAATTTGTCTGGGTGGAAAATAATAATATGTGTCTTTGGCATGATGCCCGAGTGCTAGACATCACTATAAACTGAAACACCGCAGATACATCGTAGCCATATGATTAAACGTTTGTGAAAGCTACGTTAAAAGAAATCTAAAATCCAAATTCATCCACTGTTTTACATGGTCCAGTTTTTGGTAGAACCTAGCGTCACTTAGTTGTCTACTTGCTTCACTAATGTAGTCTTCCTTATTCATAACGACAACAGCGGAACCCTTATCTGCATGCTTAATTATAATGTCTGTTCTGCTTTTCAGTGAGTGCAGGACAACTGTTTATTTTGTCAAATTAGAATACTTGTTAGCATGGCTGATATGTCTGTAAGTATCGTTTTCAACTGAGTTGATAAAGGCTTCCAGATTCGGAATTGAACTTTTTGGTGGGGTCCAGTTACAAATACGTTACATGGCAAACGCACATTCCACACAATGGCTGATTCTGCATAGGTCAAATATCACAAATCGCGATACCTAATGTAGCACAGTGTTAAAAAGGATGGAATTATCGAAAAGTATATCGGTACTTACAAGAACTATGCATAGTACAAATATACATTGTACAGGCCAATATGAATAAACATTTATATCAGACCACAACTATAAAACAAATACCATATTTGCTTAGTACTGCAGAGCTTTTGTTTTTCTAATTTTAGATCAAATATTTTTTTTCAGCTAGAGCAATAACTGCAATATGTAGAAAAAAAATAAAGGACTGGAATTCAATCTCAATCGATAAATACCTGTAAATATTCATTATAAATACATACATGATTACTCAAAATCAAAGTCAAAGATTGTATATCATTGAATGATTTATGAAACATCACTGCGCAACCTACAAGTATAGTGTGGAAACACATTAAGGACAGTTAATGTAATCTATGAATATGTCCATTGTTACATATTCATATGATATTGGCACTCAAATATCAGACACGAAGAATATCAAACACCTCTAAGACTATAATAACATAAAATAGAGTAATAGATCAACCTCTCAACTGGATCACGAAGAAGAAGGATGAGCTTTAAATTGGGATTCAAGTGTCGAATAACATGTATGTCAGTGTAGACTGGTTCATCAGCGTTTTGATCATTTTGAGGAAAGTCCCGCCAGCTAGCTTGATCCCAGAAGTCCATGGGGTCACCATGGCCTGAAAAAGAAACTGTTTGCAATAAATACGATGCTTAATCAACCAACATAAACTATTTTGTTGTTTAAGAACAAAACCAAATAAGAAACTTATCTGGAACAAAGGATTCTAAAGGATTCTAAAATAATACTGGCATACCTTGCGCATGGGTAACAATTACTCGAATTGGTCATATTCTAGGAAATTGCAACATACATACATACATACATACATGCATACATACATACATACATACATACATACATACATACATACATACATACATACATACATACATACATACATACATACATACATACATACATACATACATACATACATACATACATACATACATACATACATACATACATACATACATACATACATACATACATACATACATACATACATACATACATACATACATACATACATACATACATACATACATATATACACATTTATATACACACAAACATATATATATATATATATATATATATATATATATATATATATATATATATATATATATATATATATAGTTTTTACTCATCTTCTGATTCTTTCCGCCTATCTAATTGTCTCTGTTTTGTTGACAGGGCGGCTTTCCCTTAGTATTTCCTACCATTCTCTCTATTGACATTCTCATGTGTATAATGATTTCTTATGAGCGCGGTTACTAATGGTCTCCGAATCTAAGATTTGGGCCCACCCACCCACTAGTTGAAATCGGATTTGATGTGGGTGGCCTCCCTCAATCAACTGAACCATCAAATTTTTGACCGCTAAGCCTTTGGCTCTCTTATGATCTCTGACCAATATATATAACTCATGGGTGTGAGGTATTGGTTGGGATCAGAAAACTGAGGTTTCTAGCGACCTACATAATCGAATAAATCTGCCGGCGGCGATTGTTCTCACATTAAGTTCGTTGAACAAGACCCACATTTTTGCTTCCGGTTAGCTTAGGCTTGCGGTACGTGATACATCTCACGCTTGAGAATAAATCAGGATTTTATTTCCCTATATTTCCTCCGATTGGAAATGTGCATTGCTTCACGCAACAGAAGAAAATACTAACAACGTTCACGCTGAATACGGACAAGACGAAACGCACAATATACGATTATTTACTGCACGATATGCGTCATTCTTTTTTTAATTCAAAATTTTATTATCCCAGTAATAAGTTGACGACTGGGTCAGAGTACCATCCCAAGGGCACATTACAATCAAAATTTCTTGTTTCCAGATAAACTAGGGATAGCAAATATAATCTATATTAAAAGAAAGAAAAAATACAAGACAACACAAACATGCACACACTCATACACACATGCAATTGGCACAATGTAGGTGACATAAGCTTTAGAAAATAGTGTTTTGTTCCTGTTTACCATCCAATCAGAGACAAGTTACCTATTGATCTATTGAGGTCCATTTCTTAAGAAATTGGTCTTCTTTTTTGTTTATCTTAGCACCTTTTTCCAACGTTCTTGTACATTACAACTCTCTGCTTAAAAGCATATATGGAAGGACTTTTCAGATTGAATCTACAAGTATAAATGTAATATTTTCCCAAAATAAGCAAGAAATTACACAAGCTGTCCAGTTGTTCACTTCCTAAAAGTATTTCCTTTTTTGACAAATGTACAATATTTGGGCAAGATGGTCCGAAATGATGAATAAAACTGTACCAGAACTGTGAGGTAATATTGCAATCATAGAAGAGATGTTCAATACTGTCATTCTCTCTCTTGCAAAACGTACATTGTTTGTCGTCCAATATGTTTATTCTTTTCAAAAAGTCCTTAGTAGCGATTATTCTGTGGATTAATCTAAAGTTAAGAGAGATCAATTTGGGATTCTTGATACACAATTTCGCCCTGATATAAATCTCAGACCACTCCTCACTACTTATATTTGTATTCAATGATTGTATCCAAGATTTTTGCTTAGCAATATTTTGCCTTTTAGCCCTTTTTAAAAAATCTTTGTAAACAAACTTGAGTGAATTATATTTTTCAGATCCATTATTTTATCCTCCTGCCTTTCAAAATTATTATGTACTAAATGATTTGTATGGCTTCTTTCCATTCTTTTGAAATTTTGGATATTAAGGAGAAGTATTTCAAGAAGTCACCGCTTCTAGTCTTTTGTTTTATCATTTCAAAAGGTAATAAATTGCCATGATTATCTACTAGATCATTCAAAATTTCAAAACTGGCTTCTGTCCAGGAATTGTATTGATAGAACTTTCTAGGCGGGATAAAATTAAAAATGTTCATGTATAAGAACTCATTTGCACTTTGCGGTTCCTCTTTCCAATAAGATACTGCCAAAATGACATCTTTCCAAAAACTGCTTTTAATAAGCTTACTAAATTCTTCTAATTTCCTTCTCCCTAAGGTTCAAATATCCTTTTCATTTCTGAGTATAATTGTATTGACTAAGTTCTGCCAAGCTCCATTTTCATTTTCCAACAATCTCATTACCCATCTTATATTAATATACATAATAAATGAGAATATATGTATCATATTGAGTCCTCCCTCGTTCTCTGTGGCTACTAATATATCGCGTTTAATTCTCTCTACCTTTCCACTCAATAAAAATTTAAATAATGTACGATTTAGTTCTGCTTCAACTTTGGCTGATGGATTTGGAAGTGCTGAGAAAAGATTATAAATATGGGCAAAACAAGGGTTTTTACAACAATTACCTTACCAACAACTCACAGATGTCTTTGACTCCAGCTTGCCAATATTCATTTTGCCTTTGTTAGTTTCTTCATACAATTAATATCCACCATTTGTTGTAGATCTGGCGAAAAATCTATGCAAAGGAGTGCAAAGTTTGAGGAGGACGAAATTAAACCCATATCGAGACATCTACTTTCATTAGAAAATATCTTGTTTCCAATCCAAATGGCTTTTGTTTTTGTTATGTTACATTTAAGCCCAGACAATAGAAAAAAAATCTTTGCGAAATATTCATAGCTGATTTAAGAGAAAGTTGAGATCCATCAAGAAGCCTAAAAGCGCCGTCGGCATACTGACCCAATTTATATTCATTGACATCAACGATCCGTCCCCGTACATCCACATTTTGCTTTAAGGTTATAACTAAAATCTCAACCCCAATAATAAACAAGTAAGGTGCAAGGGGATCTCCTTGACGACATCTTCTTTCGAGTCTAATAAAGATGATATATGCCCATTATTTATAACACAACTTTTAGATTCATTACAAAACAGCCTAAACCACTAACAAAACGAATCACCAAATTTTAGAGATTGTAAAGCTTCTTCTACAAAGGTCCATTCTATTGATTTAAAGGCTTTTTCAAAGTCTATTAGTAATAATAAACCATATCTATTTTCATTTTCAGGTTGGTTCGTGATATCGTATACTAGCCTGGTATTTTCTCCAATAAATCATCCAGTCATAAATCCTTTTGGGTATCACTGATTACTGAGTGAAGAACCTTTTTAATCCTGGCTGCACTGGCTCCCGAAGCGACCTTATAGTCAATATTTAAAAGCGATATATGTCTCCAATTTTAAAAGAATCTTCTTTTTCTTCCATTGGAAGACATGTAATGACTCCTTGAGTCTGAAAAGGTTACCTACAGTGTATCCGTAATTTATCGATCTACAAAGGAATCCCCAAGAATTTTCCAGAAGAATTTATAGAACTCTACAGTGATATGATCTAAGCCAAGACTTTTTCCGTTTCCCATATTTCTTAGAGACAAATCAAATTCATTTAATGTAAGCACGCCCTCGCACTAATCTCTTTCCTCTTGAATGAGTTGAATATTGTGATTAAAAAATCTATTTTGGTTAGATAATCTGTTATGAGCTTCGTGAGTCCCCGCTTCAACAGGCTGAACAATTCCACTTTTGTACAATTCCATATAAAATCGTTTTGGGCTTCTAAGATATCTATTTGATCAGATAATATTGTCCCATCGTCTAAAATAATTTCCTGTATTGTCTTATTGACGTAATTTCTATTTTCAAGATTTAAAAAGTAGCTTGTGCATTTTTCTCGAAATTCATACCATATGGCTTTAGATCTTAAGATAACGCCCTCTATGTACTTTTTCCTAGATTCCTCTAATGTTGCTTTCTTTTCTTCTAACTTTTCTAAAGTTTCTCCATATGTGTTATTCATCATTTCCCCATAAATTTCTATTATTTCTTGTTCAAATTTTTTAAAAATTTTTCCCGTTTCTCTTTCGTTTTCTTAGTAGAGAAGCATATAGTTTTTTTCAATATTTCAGAGAACATTTGGTCATTACAGGATAAAGAAACATGGAGGGAGTCATCTTTATTTCCCCTACAAAATATTCATTTACTGTGTCAGCTATACACTTTTTGACTAAACCAGTATACTCAATGTTCTTCAACAGTTGGGCATTAAATTTCCAATATGCTTTTCTCTTTGAACATGTTGAGAAAGCCACATTCAGAGCAATAGCTGAATGATCAGACTTATATCCAGGTAAGATACACACATCAACCGTAATCATATGAATGTCTTTAGACATGACAAAGTAATCTAATCTACTTTGTTTCAATGGAAATTTTTGCCTCCAAGTATACATCCTTAAGACTTGTTTCAAATGTCGCCATGGATCAATTTGTTCCAATTCATTTTTCATGTTTTTTATCACTGCTCTAGACAGTTAGTGTTTGTTATATAAAATATTATAAGCATCCAAGTCTAAATCCTGAACAGTATTCCAGTCTCCACACATTATAATTGATGAGTTGTCAAGAAATAAAATCTTTAAATTTCTAAAGAAGCTAGGATTATCTTCGTTAAAACCATACAAATTCACGAGGGTTATTTTGTTGCCATTAATCGTAATATCTAAAATAAGAAACTCTCCTTGACTGTCACATCATTCTCTATGAATTACAAATTCGAACATATTTCTAAAAAGTATTGCAACCCCAGCACCATTACTAGAGCTGTGGCTAAATATACATTTGTATCCCCATTCAGCTGCCCAATATATTTCATCGTTCTTTGTAGTATAAGTTTTTTTTTTCAAACATACTATCGATACATTCTTTTGTTTAACCCAGTGAAAAATATCCCTTCGTTTAAAAACTGAACCTTGCAGGCCTCTAACATTCATAGATAATTTTTTACGTTATTATCCATGAGAACGGCAGAAATTTTTACATATACATGTTCTTGTACAGGAATGTATGAAGTAGTTATCACCTTGAATTTATCATACGCATGGTTTTCACATCAACACTCAAACACATACTCACACAAAATACTATTATCTATAATAAAAGCATCCATGGTGTTGCAATACATGCTGTAGATTTGGCTGCTGTTAAAATTGATACCGTGAACAATAAATAACAAGGGAAACAGCTCCACTTATGATAACTCATAATCGGCTTTGACACATTTCAAATATGCACAGATCAATAGTAGTATAAATTACAAAATAAATTAGAGAAGGAAATGGGGTAAGGGAGGGGAAGAAAGTATGAAAGAAGAGCATACATGAATATTGTGAATGACTGAATAACTGAGCAAGAATGAGAAAGCTGAAGTATTGGACAAGAATGAGTAGTGTTGAATATGATGAATAAACAACTGAGTAAGTAGATTTGAAAATGGGTTAAAGATGATTTATGAATTAGTGGATAAATTGTTAAGGAGAGATTGATATGGTTGAAAAGTGAATATTAAATCTATTAACTAATGACAGAACTGATGGAGGGAAAAAAATTTTAAAAAATAAAAAAATTAGAGCAGACGTGGGAGTATTCAAAAAAAAAAGGTTCACATACCTATATGGCTATTTTTATGATTTTATAGAGTTGTATATGGCACTTGTACTCTAATTTTCTCATCAATATCATCATCAATGTCAAATTATATTTTTTTTCCGTGATTTGGTTTTACCGTACACAAAACCGTTAAAGTACCATGCATTATCAATCTCTTGATGCCTGAATAATTTGTTGATAAGTTCATCTTCATCACATCCTCTACCAGTCTAATTCCTTTTGTCTGTTTAAAGTCTTTCCTCTTCTTGATAATTGGAAGTTTACAATCCAGTTTACAATCCAGGCTCCAGAATTTGACAATCACTGGCCTTGGCTGTCACTGTCGGCGTGGAATCCTATGTACACCCACTATGTCCCTGTTATCCAAATTAATCTTTGTGACTTCTTTCACCACTTTCGGAATTTTCTCTCTCATAATTTCATTCTTCTCCTCCTCCAGACCTAAACTTTAACATTCAACTTTTTTGAATATTGTTCCATTTGGTTTGAGGCTTGCACTAGCTTGTTTTCAACTTCCTTGAAAATTGTTCCATTTGGTTTGAGGCTTGCACTTGCTTGTTTTGATCTCCTGCCATACTCTTTCAAGTCACACTACATTTTATCATTGTTCATGTTTGCCTCTTGTAGTGTTTCTCGCAATTGGTGGTTTTCGAATTCTTGTGGATCTACCCTATCCATTATCTCTCCAATCTTTCTCCTTTGCTACCTTTCACTTTCTACAGCTATCGCCTTTCTCAGATCTTCCTTCACATTCTCTAACAATTTCCTCACAATGGTAGAGACAATTTCTGTAAGGTCATCTTTTTTCACCAAATCAGCAATAGCAGATATAAAATCCGCCTTGGAAATGCTCCCTTTGATGATTTGCTTTATTTCATCTAAGTCCAGCTGAATTGTACTCAAACTTGATTCACTAAAACTTGTGTCAGATGTTTCCATTAGGGACCCACTCTGTAATCTGGTTTTCATTTGTTGCTTGTCTTGGTCCTTCTTTCCACTCATGCTTGTAGCTGATCTTGTTTGGACTAATTTTTTTCTCACTATTCATTTATGACACTGATTACTACTCACCATGTACCAAATAGTTCTTAAAACGAATGCTAAAATAGTCAGGTAATAACACTGAAATAAGTAAATGAGTCAAGCAGATCAGGTAGGGAAAGGCTCCAAACTGCTCAAAACTGCACACAGTAAGCTCCCTTTCTTAGTCCATCGTGTATGAATTTGAGTGGAGAAACTCTTTTTAAAAGATTGAGTGATCCATCAATAATAATCTATACGCTGCATACCTTAAATATTCACACATCATCCCAACAAATATGAACCAGTTCACTGTAAAATAAACCACTTAAAACTGTCAAAATCTACAGAGCTACATTTACTACCTTTCACCTATAGCCACCATTACTGCAACCCTACGATATGCGTTATCCAGCGATTCGGCTCATGAAGTTGGCACCTATGTGCTTCGTTCATAACGCTTATGTGATCTGCATATGATAATACAGTATGAACAGCGACCAACGCAGAACCAAGCGCCCATTCGAGAGTTTCGCCTGCGTGATGTAGGCGTGGGGTTTTAGGTCGGTCTCCTAAATGAACTTCCACCCGTACAAGTGCCACTCTAACCGTGATACCCAAACACGATTTCGAGGCATTCCCTCTCCGATACTGATTACTTCTTCTCGGCATAATCGCCCCATCGGGCTCTGTTAGAAGTATTGGCCTTAAGCCGGTGTCACACACGTCAGTGCTCAGCACGAAGTATTTCGACAGATCCAGGAGACGGACAATAGCTTCGGATGTCAGTCTATCTTTCAGCGTGAGAAAAGCTTGCTCGCACGCATCCGTCAAAATAACTTTATTCTGGGAACGTTTCCTGGTCAGGTCTGACAACGGCCTCGCAAGTACGCTGAAATTGGCCACATATTTCCGGTAACACCCAGCCAATCACATAAATGATCTCACCTCAGTCTTTGTTGTGGGATGTACAGCGTTTCAAAGTTGGTCCTCTCTGGGAACAGTGTGCATTGACTCAAGTGTGTGTCACATATAGTTTAACGTCCAGAACCCAAGGTGACATTTTCAAGGGCGAGCCGTCAATCCCTCTTGACCTGGCCATTCCAGAACGTCTGCTAGTAGATAGTAAACTTGGGTGTTCACCCCCAGTCTCTGTGGATAACAGGAGATCATCCATGAAGTTGTGAACATCATTATCGCGCAAGGGTTCCAACAATTTATGCATCATTCTAGAGAAGACGCTTGGTGCATTATGGACTCCGAAAGGCATGATTAACTACTGGTAGATCCCGTCGGGAGTTGCAACGGCGAGCTTTGTCCTATCATCTTCCTTTGCCGGAATTTGCCAATATCTTTTGGACAAATCCAAGTTCGAAAAATACTTCGATTTTGAGACAGAAGCGAAGATTTGTTCGGGGTCAGGTAGCGTTTCAACTTGAAATTCTGTCACCTGATTCATCTTTCGGTAATCGACTCCAAATCGATGGTTTCCATCCTTCTTATGCTTCCACACTACAGGTGAGCTGGAAGGAGAATCGACGGGTTCGATTACTCCTACAGCATTCATCTGCTCGAACTCCTCTCCCACCACTTGTCGTTTCGCGTGTTGCAAAGATAGGGTTTTTCTGCACGTGACGGTCATCCAACATCTTCAACCTGAACTAGACTGGTGACATTATTCCGGATAAATCTGTGTGCACATCGGAATACCATGCAAGCAACGTCTCTAACAATTCATGCTACTCCGCAGTCAACTTGGGATCACACTCCACGTCAGAGGTTGTCTCAGTCTTCGTTAACTTACAGCTCGGGACAGTGTTCACACCTTCCGTATCGCTTTCAATATCCTCGGTTACAATTGTGGCGACAACTCAGTCACTGGCGGTCTTTGCTTCTCTGTACTTCTTAAGGAGATTAACATAGTAAAGTTTTCCTTATTCGGTATCCGTATATGATAGGTTTGAACCCCTTCCTTCATGGTTACGACGTACGATCACCTCTAAGAAACTTAATTGTTGTTGTTTTCTTGGGCCAATAGCAACAACACATTATCTTTTGTTTTATACTGTCGTGGTTTTGATTCCTTGTTGTAGTATTTCGTTTGTCTCACTCGAGTTTCTCCTGTGTGAAGGTGCAAAATTCTTCCAGTTTGTTTCGCAAATAACGCGACGTACTTGTAGGTAATACGTACCTCGTCAACAGCGTGTTCTACCGTCCAGTGCTGCTCAGTACAGCAAGTACGGTCCGCTCATAAAGGAGTTTAATAGGGAAAGGAAAAACCCTTAACTCGCTTGTGGTACTTCCTGTTATGCAAAAAGCATGGCAGGAATATACCGATCTCAGTCCTTGGATAGCCATCACACTGCTTCTTGAGTGTGTTTTTCATAGTCCCGTTAAACCGCTGAGTTTGATACGGTGTAGACGTGAGTCGCTTAATTGACATTCGTCTGTTCACTTCACCTATCAAGCAACTCACAAACTGCGTCCTTTAGTCGGTCAGAAACTCGTCGGGTAAACAGACTCTCGATAAAATTCAAACAGTGCCTCTGCGACCTGTTCCGAATCAATATTACCCTACGCGACGGCCACCAGATATCGTGTGCCATATTCTACGACCATTGATATATACCGATTTCCTTGTGCCGACGCATATTTTATCGGTCCGATCAGATTCATCGATAATGGGAGTACTCCCCAAGGGACTTATCGATGTTCCGTTCTCAGTGCCATTTCCTGAAAACATGTCACAGGAGAGGCAGAACCACTTAACGTCTCTCTGCACATGCTGGGAAGTAGAACTCCTTGAAAGTCTTAGCAATTGACATCTATCCTCCCACGACGACTTGCTTGTAGAGTTGGTTACCCTTTCTAGCGTGGCGACAAATGATTGCTGTCTTGTACACAAACTTCACCTAGCCATTCGGAGTTTCTTTCCACGTTTCTGCTTAAAAGTGTTTATGCAACTGCTCAAGAGTTGTTTTTTCCTGCTAAGCTTCCATAACTCCGCCGGAAGTAAGTTACTGACCGGTGTTAACACAACTTGATTCGGCTTCGGTTTCAATTGACGACTCTGAGACCTGGTTTCTGCCGAACGTACCCGCTTCAGTGTGCAGGATTCGAGGTTTGGTTGTCGTGACAGGTAACAACAACCCAGTATGATGTCATTTGATAGCCCATCCTAGCAAGCAACTTCACTTTTTCTCTTCACTTATGGTGAATCGAGGTTAATGACATCCACTGGCAACAAGTCACGCGCACTGTTCGCGTACTGAACACCAATTACCTCCCCTGTTTAGTCTCCAGGCTTTACGTACTTATTGTCGACAAGGGCAGGAGCGCTACAATCGTGTAGTGCGAGAGTCTCACCTTCTCCGTTGACAGCTGCAGACGCGAGGTTCGCTGGGCTTCAGCTGGCTACCGTCTGGCACTTATTTCAAGCAACGGCATTCACCTGTGTCTCCCCTGTCCTTGAGACAGTCCCTTGCACAATTCCCCGGGCTCTTACAATTGTAGCACGACTGTGGTCTCCGCCGTGCCGCAAGGCCCGTAGTTGAAGCCTAGGCAGGTCTATGGGTGGCAATTTGTAGAAACACCTCCGAAATTCTCATCACCCTGACGGTTACGGGCAACCAGTTCTCCCCGATCTACTCAGTGCGACTCAGTTGGTCAGGGGTCGGTCAATGGTTCCGGAACATTCACTCGTCAAGAGCGAATACCTATAACTTTCCACCATGCTATCTATCTCTTCGAGCGTGTTGTTTTCTCTTTACGCTAGAAATACTGTCAATGTGCGTTGTTAGGTATTCAGAAAAAAATCCTTGAGTATAACATCGCGTAACCCGTCAATCACTTCTCAAATGACCGTCGAACACCAGTGTGGATTTGAGGGTGGGTTTCCGTTACCGTCTTAGTCTTGTTCTGAAAATGTTTACGGTACGTATCGGCGGTCAACCGATAATTAATCGGCCAGTGTTTCTCGGGAATGTTATGAACTCTCGCGAGCTTTTCAAATTGTACAAGGTAGTCGTCATTGGGCTCTTCCTTGTCGTTAAAACCTGGCATACGTGTCTGTACCATTCGATGGTCGACAATTGATCGGACGCTCCCTCAAGAAATGGAAATGGAGTCGTCCCTATCAGCGGTCCTAGCTTCTGCCCTTAGTTTCTTCATTTCGAGTGCGTGGATGAGCTCACATTTCGCGGCGTGAGCTAGCTCTATATCTTTCGCTGTGTGTGTTAGCCTGGCCAACTACGCCTGGGCCTCTCTATCTGCTGCTATCTCGGCCAAATCCAGCTTTCTCTCCCTTTCAGCTGTTTGCTTGGATAGCTCCTTTACAGCTGCTTTTTTGCCTTTCCATTCTCTGAGTTTCCTCTCGATCAATACTGTCAGGTGATCTCCCTCGTAACCTAGATCTTTCATACCCATATTGCGATACTCTTTAACCGTCTGTCTTTCGGTAGTCATTTTATTTTTATACTTAATGTAAGTGATACTTGTGTAGACTCACTAAACAAATGAGATATGTTACAAGTTTCTAATCCAATACTCACCTGTTGAGAACGACCAACATCGGTCAGGTAAGATATTTTGTTCGATATTTCCTTCACAATTACTGCAAGTATATGAAATATGCCATAAATGCAAATATCCAAATATAACATATACAATTTCTAAATTATGAAATTTAAAATAAACAGGAAAGAAAACCTCTACACTTTTCACTACTACTTCCTAACACATAATACTTTATGTCTAATGCAGATTACAGAGGAGCCATCAATGTGACGGGGTTCGTTTTATCATTGATTGGTTTGTAAGAAATTGGGATGGGGTCTTCCCAATATTCATTTAGATGTATTCAACGATTATGGTTCTCTCTCTCTCTCTCTCTCTCTCTCTCTCTCTCTCTCTCTCTCTCTCTCTCTCTCTCTCTCTCTCTCTCTCTCTCTCTCTCTCTCTCTCTCTCTCTCTGTCTCTCTCTCTGTCTCTCTCTGTCTCTCTCTGTCTCTCTTTCTTTCTTTATTTATATATATATATATATATATATATATATATATATATATATATATATATATATATATATATATATATATATATATATATATATATATATATATATATATATATATATATATATATATACACACACATATATAGACAATAGAGACACATAGAGACATAGAACACAGATATAGAGATATGGCAATTCTTTTGAGTTTGTTCAAAAGCATAATCTTTTCGAGGCATTGAAAGTAGCCCTGAAAAGGATCTTTGCTTTCTTCTTCTGTTAATGTCTCCATTTCTTCCACCGTTTGCTAAAATTCCTCTCTCTTCTTTTTCACTTTTTCTTTTTTGTATGGAATTCAGTCTTGATGACCCATATCTGTGAATTTTTGTATCTTCATCCAATTTTAATCCATTTTTTAATAGTCATCTTTCTACTTTCGGTTTTCTTTTTCTTTTCCTTCTTTTGCCTAGGTCACCTTAATTTTCTTGACCTCTTCTTTCAGTATTTGTTTGATATTGTCTTCGCCTTTCTATACGTGATCTACACTTTTTTTCACAAAAGGCCATTCGGTTAAATGGAAGATATCTCGCTTGGATAACATCATCCATAATCTGCTTCAAGGTCCCCACTTTGAAGTATTCCTCGTATTTTGTCTGCTTCTTCTATGGTTATCAATTGTAACTGATAACTGGTTACTCTTTCTTTCTTTATCAAGTCCTCACTACTTGTTAATTCCATTCTTGGTTAAGTTTATCCAGTTCGTGCGCTCGATCCACGATCCAATACCAAGTATCTCTTAACTGATTAAATAGCTCTAGACTTTCAGTCATTTTGTATCCTGTGTGGAATGGCACGAATGAATAGAGTAGACTATTTGTATTATAGTCATGTATACACTCTCGTGTTTTATGACTTTAATCCCTGAGACACGTTTTGGTGCCCGGGCGCATGGGCCTTTGACCACCCCCCTGGTGGCTAACCGCCTTAGCCGGAGGTCACTTTTCAGTGACATTGCTATCCAGTGAGGTACTTAGCCCCTGAGCTGGGCTTTTGGTCGTGGTGTTGACCTAACTTGATGACCTTAGGACCTTTGTTTTCTTAGTCTCATTGAAACAACCCAGAGTGCCCCCACGCCAGCCCAAGAAAAGGCAGGAAAGAATCAAGAAAAGGTAAGTACCGTATAGCCCCACCTATTGCTGGATTCTGTGATGTTGTAGATTTGTCTTTCATACCCCAGGTCCACTTCGCACTATAGGGCAATTGAGAATTGTAATCTTTTCTCTGTGTGAGTGAGTGGCCCCGGGAGCTTTCCCTCCTTGTTGCCTCGTTTCGTCTATCCTCCTGCTTCCTGTAGTCCTCTGCGTCCATCTTAGTAATGAATGTCGTGTACGCCCTATTAAATTAAATTGTGATCTAGTGTTTCCCGTTCTCTTGTGGGGGTGGGAGTTCCTATCCCTCTGCCAAACATGTGTGAGCCACATACGTTTCAAATAAATATAAGTTGTGATATTTCCTATATCGTTTTTTGTTCTTATTTTTGTGTAATATGCGTACTTTAGTTTTCCGAATAGCAAGTCAAATTCGTATGGGTATAAATTACCTTATTAATTTTGAGATCTTAATTAGGTAGTTTGGAAGTTTGGAAAAAATTAAACCAATCATTCTTTTGAGGGCCACCAAAAGATTTGTATATCCAAAGAGGGCTCATACCCAAAAGGAGCCCAAAGTATGGCAATATGAAAGATCTTTTCTACTCCACTGCCGTTAAAACAACAGTGGCGCTACATTATTTATAAAGAAATACTGTCTCAGCTGATGTCTTCTTTCTTCTTTTCTTCATTCTTCTATTTATCCTTCTTTTACTTATAGAAAAACGTAATATACGTAATAAGTAAAAGTCTTTATCATTTCCTTCTTTGTTTCTCTGCTTCTTTTTTCTTCTATTTTCTTTTCCTTTATTCCTTTGTTCTTCGGGAGCTCCTAAAAACACGTACGTCCTCTTCGAAGGCTAGCTAAAAGTCACATGGCCTGAATGGATCGCATCGCATCGCCATCGCGTATATATTATAGTCATGTATACACTCTCGTGTTTTATGACCTTAAGCCCTGATAAGGGCTAGTGGCCTCTCTCCCTTCCTGAAGCGGGCTTACCCGTGTATTGGTGCTTGACACTTTTTAGTGCCCCAGCGCGTGGGCCAATTGTCCCCACTGGTGGCTCACCGCCTTAGCTGGTTATCCCCTTTCGGTGATAATGCTGTCCAGGGAGGCACTTAGCCTGGTGATGACCTTTGGTTCTAGTGCTTAACCTTTGTTTTGCGACCTTAAAAGGACCTTTTCTTAAGCTATTTTCATTGAGACCCTCGTCTGCTTCGTACTCCGGGCTCGAAAAAGGCAAAGGAAAGGATCCAGAAAGGGGAGGTGTTGTAGTGTAGTTTTTGCTTGTCTGTCTGTCTTACCCCAGGTCCATCACACACATATAGAGCATTTGAGACTTCATTTCTGATGGTGTTTTTTTTGATGGCCCGGGGTTCTTCCTCCCTGGTCTGTTGTGGTTGCTGCTGCTTGTTGTTCCACTGGATGGCTGGTGGGTTGCGGTTTTTTGGATGTCGTGTACGCCCTTTGTTAAGGTATCAGTTAATTTTATTTCTGATATGTTCCCGTTGTCTATTGATGGTGGGTGGGTCCCTAAATGCCAAACATGTGTATGCCACATATGTTTCTAATGTACCTAAGTTGTGAATTTTCCTATTTGTATTTGGCTTTTTTATGATGCTCTGCGCATGTATGAGTTCCTAAAATTTTGTATATTTGCTAAGGGTAATGGTTACCATTTCATAGATATTTGAGTTTTGTATCTTAATTTGTTTGATGGTGGCTAGTTAACTTGTGCCGGCATTTACCAATTAGTTCCTCAAGGCCAAGATTTGAGTTTTATACCAATGAGGACTCGTAGCTAAAGAGAGTCCAGTATGTAGGCAATATGAAACCTTTTTACTTTTTTCATTCACTATCGTTAAAAGGATTGTGAAGTACTTTTTGTATAATCTCCTAGGTGGAGAGTTTTCTCGCTTTGTACATGAGAAGCCTGCCAAGCTTGCAGGTATTTCTCTTTTTTCCGGTCTTTGGGAGTTGGTCGGCTCCAACTCCATTCTTTGGACTGTTACTGGGTGAGCTTCTAGTTGTGTTTCGGAAATTCGGTCTGTATGGCATTAGTACATCTTTCTCTTACTCTCCACTGTCGCTAAAACGACTGTGCATTATTTTTGCATTTTTCTTGGTGGATATTTTATGTTTATTATTGCTAAACAAACGACAGACACGTTTGTTCTGAATGCAAAATTTGTATACAACTAAAAATGAACAGAATTAACAAGGAACAATTTTAACAATCAACAATTTTTTTAAAATACAAATTATTATGACAAGATTGTCAACGTTGTGAAATTAGTTGAGATTTCCATGGATGAATATCATGAGGTCTACGTTTTCTCGCTAAAGACAAAGATAACCATAACGGTCCAAAAACCATCGATTTACTTGTTCATCGTTTCTAGAAGTTTCACGATCAAAATAAGTGACTAAATGTTCTAAAGAATGACCCAGACTGCAATGATGAAGAAAATACACCCAATATTGTCCACACACCATAAAATCGTTGCTTTGTAACTTCACGTTATTGAATACATCGTGTCGTCTGCGTATTTCTTCTCATAAAGTCAATGATTTCGTCTTCCAAAGGTGGGAATCCATATGAATCAAAATACTCCACACAATTGACTTGAGGAAAGTACACGGCTACCCAGTAAGTTCCTGGAAGATGGCTGTCGTCTGTGTTGATAACATAAGCTTGGTGGTTTTGAGGTTTGCGATGAGTGAGTTCATCTTTAGCACACACCACAGGATTCCAATAAGCAGTATACGAACTGTTATTCAAAAGGTAATAAAGTTCCCAGGTATCCATTTTTCTAGTTGTTGTGTTTCTCTTGTTTTTTTCTACAGGTGATGATAAGTCTTCAATTCAATTCTGACTTTTTGCTTGAAAAGTTCTCAAAAGTAACCTTTTTTGTCTGGTTTCCTAACTCTGGGCTAAGAGAGCTTCGATGTGATAGATCTTTTGAGTAGTCATTGGAGGAAAGAAATGATCATGCAAACCTTTATACCACTCATGCAACACGGTTTCTTATGCGATGAGACTCCAAGCTTCGTCCAGATACTCGTCCAATTTGTCTTCTTGACTCATCATGAAATATTTATCATGATGATTTTGACTGGGATGATCGCTTTGACATCCCCAACAATCTTTCTGGCTCAAGCCTGTAATTTTATAAGCCAGGTGTTTAGCAAAACACGACACTAAATGTTGTTCTTGTTCTGGCCATCTTGACTTCACTACCTCGTCCCCTTTGTCTTGGTCTTTGGATTCGGTTTTCACGGTATTCTCCCATTCCATAGATTCTTCCACTTTGAAAGAAGGATAAGTGTCTTCCATAGTGTCTAATAGTCTAGAATAACTTCTCTCAAACTGTTGCTTTTTATATTATTATCAAATTAAGCATACAGGACGACGTTCACTGTCTCAGTGAGAGCTTGTGCAAACTGAAGTTCCACACGCAGTTGACCGGATTTTATAGGGTGGAAATGTCACTCGTAACAGGCGTTGTCTGGAGTGAAATCAAAGGCACAAAAGGTGTAACCTCCAGCATAATCTTCGTACGAAATGCCGTATCTAGTGTTAGTTCCTAGCTGTCCGGTAGCTTCGTACAGGGACAAGAACGATCTCATGTAATTCTTCTTATCACTAAAGTCAGGTCCAAAAGATCTGGTACACAAATTCTTGCCATCGCGACTGACTTCGATCTTGGACACATTGCAGTGCTTAAACTCAAAAGGTTTGTTAGTGACGGCTCCGTTGAGAGCAACATTGCGAACGATACCAACGATTAAAGGTTTGGGTAACTCTCCTTGAAACAGATGATCTTCGACCTTGGATAGGAGAGCAGTATCAATAATGAATGTTTTCACTTCTACACGTCGTATCGGATACTTGGCAGTTGTTCTGCCCAAGGTGTGACTGATAACATTTCCCGTTTTAGGTAGCACGTCTACGCGACGTACGTAACGTCTGGCTTCTTGGGTGATGGTTTTGTATTCGTTAGCATGAGCCATCAAATGGAAAGCTACACTGCTAAGATTCAGTCTCAGGCGAATATCTACTCCATTCTGTAAATACTTATTTTGCAACCACATGTCCAAATGTAAGCGATCCATCAGTTCTAAACTACAACCTTAAAGAATTTTCTTTCTACGAGCGTTAAAGCCCATATTGTGAGGTTCGTCAAGGATTGACAGGGCTGTGTCGTTAAAATTATCGGTCCCAGCAGTATCAGGTTTCCATAACACGCACGAATCCACGTCGAGAGATTTTCCAGATACTCTCGGTAATGGTAAGTATCCATACTGCTGCTAACCAGTATGTTATGCAAGTACAAATCCACTTCACTGAACAAGGAATGCATGAAATTGTTGATGGGAGCTACTCTGACATCGGCTCCAGGAGGGGTATTGTCGGTTTTGATCACTTTCACTTTTAGATACAAGTAGCTACTATTCAGATCGATATAATCTTCGAGTTGTCTTTTGATTTCAAACTCGATGGGAGCAGAATCCTTCAAAGAGGAAATGGAATGAAATTCGACCCATTGGGATTCTTACATGGTCATGATGGTGGGTGGCATTGCAAACAGATCCAATTCCGACTTGGAACAAGCACAAGACCCTCGGTGTTTCATGTTTTGTTGTTTTTTACAATTTAATAATCAAAACACGTCTAAGTCTCGAACAGTTTTTCTTTTCTTAGTCTTTTTAATTCAGTGAATTCCTCTGAAGAGATGTTTTTGTCGACTTTTTCTGACTTGTCCTTTCTTCGGCGTCTGAGAGGTAGGAATGTCTGACTCGATATTGCCCAGAGTATTTATACGTTTTTATCGTCGACACAAATGGTAATTGCCTGTCTGAAGCAAAACATATTTTTGTCTTCTCTCAAGAAAGCGTCTTTTGTGTTTTGTTTGTCAATCAGAACATTTTGGAGAAATTCTTTACCGTGTGTCAATGTAGCATCTATAAGGGCGTGGCACCATTGGCTTCAAGAACCACTGTACGATAGGCTGATTTGAGCATATCCCTTAAACCATGTCCTCGTTGTCAAGCGACTCCTTGGTACAGATGATACATGACTGACAGGAACTTTTAGAATAATTGTTTTTGAAAATGAAGCTTCACGGTGACTTTGCCTTTGGTGAATGAAATATTATGTCCTAGATCGCCTTGTATAGTAATGTTTACAGTGTCAAAATACGACGTACTGACTGGTAAATACTGAGGATGTACAAATTCACGGTGAACGTGATAGGTGTTTGCACCTTCTTGGTCAGCAACTGCGGCAGAATCTACTTTGCAAGGAATGACACGAAGTGACATTACTGAGGTGTGTTCCACGACATCGGAGTACACAAAGAGCAAATTCAGACCTTGTTTCATTTCGACAGAGAATCGAAAAGTTTTTCTAAGTTCCTTGTTATTGCCTACGGCTGGTGGTATTCCGTTATTGGTCAAATTTAGGTCTCCACCCAAAATATCATACAATCCACGAAAAATGTAATGGACAATATTTTAGGCTCTGAGAATTTCATCGGAAGGCGATGAGATATGGGGTAGTACTCAATCTTGACACTTTTAATGGGCTTTCACCAAGGTTTTTCAAATATGGCACTGAACCTGTCAGCAATGTTGTTCACTAAATGTTGGCCACTAAAATAATACCCTGCAGGAATTTTTATCATGTAAGTCGATGATTATTGAACATTGATACCTTCTTCTTCGTCATCAGTAGAGCTAGGTATACAACCACCCCCATTACGTTCAGTCATGAATTATTGCAATTCTGAGTTAGAAACTTGTACCGTAAACATGTTGCTTTGATTTTTGACGATGTTTTTGATTTTAGTAGGGTGAATCATTTCCACCAAAGCCACTTCTCAACTGGCTTCTTGATCCAAGTGAATCGCATGAGGTAATCTGGCTGTATAACAGCACAAAGCGTTCTGGGGAAACACCTCCATGGAACTGTCGCTGGCTAAAGTAAAGTAAAATTGGTTGTTCATAATTCCACAGTTCTAGTGTCCGAGGAGTCACTGGAGGTCAGAGGAGTCTCTTAAAGGGGATGGTTAGGATGACTGTTGGAACTGACGTTGGACACCAGACACCCATTGTTGTTGTTTCCGTTAGAGGAATATTTAAGGGACGGATTGGGAACTAGGTATCCAATACAACGACTGAGTAAAATGGTCCATAATTGTTTGCCTCCTTGCTGTAAACTCAAATTGGTAATGGCAGCACCGATGACACAACACACCACAAAGATTTGGCAGAAAAGGAAGATTTGCGTTTTAGGCAGACGTTCTCCACACCACACCCACAAAGGTTGCTTCTGTAGATCTTGCAGAGAAGAACTGGGGTGAAGGAACGTTCGCAGTAAAACCTAAGGCTGTGTTGAAGACCATGATGGTCACTTCTTTTTATAGTCGATGATTTGAGAAGCGTCAATCCAAGAGTCAAAACTTGACGGATGCCCTTTCCAATGCACTTTAACTTCTTTGAACCGTCATTTTCCAACTTTTAGTGTTCCTCGATCAAGAATGTTTTCGATTGCGTACACGTCGTCTTTTATTTGAATCACACATTGTAACTCAGGAGAGTACAATATTCCTTTTAACACCTTTCCGTTCATGTCTTCCAATTTATAGACGGGATGATAACGATCACGAGCTCGTTCAATGACACGAACAAATTCGTTGGTCCAGATCAGCAAGTTGTTTTGTCGAAAGTACGTTTTGTTTTGCCAAAGCGTACCCAATCTTCTGTGACTAACACTTCACCTTTATTAGGGACAGTGACTGACGGTGACGTACCAAACAGAAGCACGAAGACGGTCAATTCGTTGTCGGGAGTCACTTCTTTAGGGGCACGTCTAATGCTCCGATGGTAAGATTGATTGTACGATTGAGCGAGGTGTGGCAAGACGTCGATGTACTTGAGAGTGTGTTGATGCGTAAAATATTTCTACATGCGTTTTTTCAAAGTGCGTTAAAAACGCTCCACGATACTAGCTTTAGTTTCGGGATTCTCGGTGGAGAAAAAATGAATGTTACGTTTCTTCAATTCTTTTTGGAAAGCTTGGTATAGAAATTCGGTACCTTTATCGGTTTGCCATCGAAGAGGAAGACAACCACTTTTTTTTCAGCACGAGTTTCAGGGCTCGCACTAATTCACTGCTCGGCTTGGAAGGCAAGGGTACGACTCAAGCAAATTTGGAAAAGACGTCGATGACACAAAACAAATATTTGTAGCCACGATTGTAAGTGGCCAAATGAGAGACATCAGCTAAATCCGCCTGCCATTGATGATCGATACCTTCCACTTGAGTGCGACGTCTTGAAAAGTTTCGTCGAATGGGTTTGTGTAAGGTGTACGTGACTTGTTCTCTTAACCATCGTTGTACTTGAGGTAAACGAACACTTTTCAGTTTTGCTTTGGCATCACGATACAATTTCTGAACACCTCCGTAACTGGCTGAATGGGATAGACCGTAGTAAATGCTGGCTAAAACCTTCTCCATATTTTTGGGGGGTTTTTTTAAAAAGTGATTCAAGCGTCCCTGATGCTGCTCTGAACGGAGCTATAGGGTGGTTTGGAGACTGCTTATCGTGTTCGATGTACCACAGGAGTCAAAGTGGAAGGTAGTTTTAGTAATGGTGTTGGTGGTGGTAGTGGTGGTAAGGGAATGGCTTTGGTGGTCTTGTCTTTTTTTCACTTCTGGCTTCCCTTCTTTATTTTTCACTTCTGTTGACGGAGGAGTAGACATCATCTTTATAACCCAAGATTTATGTTCTCGTTGAGGTTTAGTGGTAGGGGTCAACAAGGACGCTGCAATTTTACTAGGAAGGAGAACTGCTGAAAGTGTTCGAAAGACTTCTAGTCCCTCTTCCTCAGGTATCCGTAGGGTTGCTTCTGTCTAGACCTCTGAGGTTAGTTGAGGTGATGAACTTTTAAACAAGGCTTTCAAATCTTTCAAAGTAGGTACAGCTGTTTCATCTAAAGCTTTTTGATAAAAGAGATGCAGACGTAGCAACAATTGACCGTATCGTTGAGATTTTTCCTTTTCGGACAAATCGCTACGATTCATCAACGAATGTAATTCGTGTTGCAACTGGGACATCTCAGTCAAATGAGGATTAGGAGGTAAAGGAGGGGTCTCTCGTTATTGTCATCGATTGTGCTCTATCGTTTGTAAGGGACTCTAGTCAGTTTTCGTCCTTCCATTAGATTTCAAGGTTAAGATCTAAGATCTTTTGACTTTAGTCTCCTCCTTTTATCTTCTTCGTCTCTTTTGTTTTGCTCCAAACATTACTCACATCAATGATCCCAATATTCCTTTCAACAACAGAGGTAAAATAGGCGACATTCCTCCGCGTTGCATCAACATCGTTTTCTTTTGACGAATGGGAACTTTCTTTTAGACCATTTAGCGAAGAACATTTCGATGTTTGGCTAAGCATTCCTTCTGGTGTTTAGGCAAAGGTATTGTACCTTTTAAAACATTCAGACAACATTCGCATACGGTATCAATGACATCCTTGGAATGAGTTTTTCTCGCAAAGATGGAAGAACTTTGGATATGATGTACAACATGTCCCCATGTTTGGCTAAACGTGGAGGCAGTCCCTTTCTTTTTCCTGTTCCTTTACCTTTCTGCACAGAAGAACGACGATGGTGACGATGTGCACTTTTTGGTCGGGTCATCTTGTGGTGTCCAGGAGCACAAATTCGTATGGTTTGCTTCAAGTCCTTTTTATACTGAAATGCCTCGCCACTGATTGTCTTTACATCGTATCAACTTTATGGCAGGCAACGCACGTTTTGGAGGTGTTCGCAAAGGGCTAAATCGAGCCAATTCTTGGTCGGCCAAATCCAGTAAACTTTGTAACACACCTGATCTGTCTTGGACTTTGATTTTTGTGGCAGGTACTTTGTAAGCAGCAGCCATTCCGGCAAAAGTGGAAGAGGTTATCTCTGCTGAAGGAGACGAGTTTGGAGACGGTCTTTTGAGGTTGACACTGTTTTCTCTGAACTTGTATTTTTCCTTTTCTGAGGCGATGACTTTTTTATAACCGCGACTCTTTTTCTTTTTCTGAAGTGATGACTTGATTTTGGTACCATGGCACTTTCTCTTTTTTATATTCTGGCTATGTCGGGGAGTGACTTTCGTCTTGGGGACAAGTTTGGTTGAATTGGGATCCCATTTTCAAACGGAACGAATGATGACACCTCCTAGTGAACCACAACCTCAAGGTTTAAAAATGATTTGCTTTTTAGTTTAGGTGTCAAAGCGAGGATCCGCTAGTTGCGTCAAGGCTGCTTTGTTTCTGTCAAAAAACGTTTGGTTTGATGTGGAATCTGAATGATGCCTTGCAGTAAATGACATTCTGTCATCGTAAACCATCGTGAGACGTCTTTGATACTGGCTTTTAAGATACGAGCACGCAGTTGTGGATTTTTCTCGCGAATAATGCCGTACAAGGCACGAATCAATTTAATGGGAGGATGAGACTGAAGGGGCGTCATGTTGACGATGTGTGAGACAATTCAATTGGCCAAGGTTTTTACACATATTTTTTCTTTGGTGGTCATGGTTAAGTCTACGACGTGGAGGTGTACACGACAGGTCCTCCGTATTGACACCAGTGGTGAAAGAAATGGGTACGAAATCGCAAATAATCGGGGGTAGTGGGTCTTAAATCCACGAGTAAATACGCGTGTGGAGTTTGATTGGCATCTTCGTACGCATGACTTAGACAAGGTGTTCCTAACTGTTTGGCTAAGACTTGCACTTGCAATTTATCGCTAGGACTTTAAACAAAACGACGTAATGAGCATTGAGACTGATGGTACGAAGGGCTTTTCTTTGTTGAAACAAATTATGAGTAATGTAAATAACACTAGCATTACGATGATGCCATTTGTGTGTAAACCACAGTTTAATTTCTTCTTCGTCTTCTCCTAACATGTCATCAAAAATAACTAAATGCTGTCGTCTTCGACCGGAATGCCTTTCGCAAACATAATGGATTCACCTTGACTTTCTGGTAGAAGGCTGTACGCGGATAGCCACTATTTGTTACACCACACGATGCGTTGAGGTGGTTGATCGATCAAATGTCAAGGACTGTCCTGTCCTGAAAAGAATGATTTTCCTCCGTGACAGACTGTACTTCTTCTTCCTCTGGTATTGTCAGTAACACAGGATTAAACGTGACTTTTTCACGGAACGATTTAATGTTTTAAGATTACAAATTTCGGGCATAGTCGGCCACTTCTTTAGTCTAAGCCTCAAAGCCCCCACTTTTCCAGTCAGGTACATCTGTCCAGTGAGTGTGAAAGTCACAAGATACACACACATACTCATACACCTCTTCGGTACCTAAAAGTTTGCGAATATTATTTTCCCGTAAAGATCGAGAAGTATCCAGATGAAAACGCATAGCATTCAGGAGAATGAATCTCTAGTGAGCATTTAAAGTGATCACTTTTATACTTTTTGGAGTGGTAGGTACTGTTCAAAAAGTGTACACAAATCATCGGACGGTAAACGAAACCCAAGAAAGCAAGTCAATAATACACACACGACACGCCGTCTCCAATTCTATGGACACAGTTCTCGTAAAAGGCAATGGTAATCCTCCACTGTTTGGATATGGTCATGAATCTCCCTTCCAAGGAATCTGTTGTATCACCAATGATAAAGGCTTCGGCATTGGAGAACGTATTTATAGTTTCTTTTTTTTGGCAGCTATAACCGTAATTTCTGCACAAACATAGTCGTATTATTCCGTTCAAGAATCCAAATTTTCTAGTTACTAACTGAAATATGACCAGTCGATCAGAAGTTTCCTCTTCCACTATGTATAAATTCTGTACAAGATTGTGGTAACTCTCTAACTCGTCTTCTAGAATTCGATTGAGTAAGTGTAACTGGTAGTAAATATAATCTCTACCAACACCACACTTTTCTCCCACTTGTAGTTGATCAATGTCTGACAGCTTGAACACTTTCTTAAGAATCAATCCTCTTATAGCATTGAGTTACCAGTGGTTCAAACATCGGTGACGTAACTGATGCAATTATTCTTTGCGTTTGATTTGTATTTTGACAAACTCTCGGTAAATGCGTTCTCACAACTCTACAGGTAAACCACGAATATTCTCTTGTAAAGAATCCAAGACCATCTATTAAACACTTCTCTTAGAGCGAAAGTAATGAACGTAGTGAGTTATTTAATTCTATTGCCATTCAGGATAATGGTAAAGAATGTTAATAAAATCTTCCATTGTAAATGGTCTAAAGCGAAAACAAAGAATAAACACATCCTTGATCCAGTGACATCGAACTTGTTTGTTGACTTCTTTCACTTTCTTCTTGTGCATTTTTCGACACAGAAGTTCTACATTCACCAATTGAGATTTGGCTCTAGCAAGACTCTGCCAAATGTCCTTGTAAATCTTCTCTTGCAATTCAAGTGGTAATTTTTGAAGATTTATTTTGATGTCGGCTTTAAATACTTTCTAGGGGTGGTCCAACCTTGGATTCCTAACCATGTCGCTACTTTCTTACTCAACATGGGTTTTTTGAATAAAGTAAAAGAGCATGTTCCAGGAAAGCGGAATCTTTCTGTTCCCACTCGTGTAGTGACAAGCCACAACAAAAGCACTTGACTTTATCCCCTTCGCCCAAGCAGAAAAATCCAGCTCTGGCTAATTCTTCGGGGGTAAGTCCTCCCAGATATTTTGGCCATTTGGCTTGAAAGGCTTGGATCCGACTTTCATAAACCGAGTCTTCTGGCAAACGCACAGGAAACGAATATTCGTATTGTGCAGATTCACCTCGATGATCGTAAGGCGAGATATGCAGAAGTTTGCTAAGTATAAGTGACAGCCTTAGGGTGGTAGCCGCAGGGTTTGTTGTGGAGGATGACATCCACATATTATGTGAAAAGGTGTACAATGACGAGCAGCATCACTTTAGTATACGTCAGGTTTGACACTATACCATAATTACCACTCGTTTCCATTATAGGTTTGGTCGTCTTAGCAAAGTTTCCATGACGATAATGCGGTACTGAATCACTGAGGTCACAGCGTACGGTATCTATGTCATTGCAAGGCACAGCACCGCACTTAAGTTTACTCTTGCTGTACATTTGCTATGTAAAAGGATTCAATTCATTCTCTCTTGGTCTTGGTAGTAACAAATGAACTATTAGTCTTGAACTTTGTCTCTTTTTATATGCTGATTAATATCGACGTGTCCGTACGGTAAAGTAAAGTGATTGGGAAGCCGTACTCGTTTCTGGTACACGATTTGATAGACTTTTGCCAAGGGTCGACTGACGATTTGATGTGTGGGTAAACGTACAATCTTGTTTGGTTGGTAAGTGGTCACTTTAAAATTTCCACCCTGTCCAGACTGCAAGGCTTCTTTGAGTCCGCCAAAGTTTACCACTTGACTGGTGTGATAATCGAGAGCAAATCCTTTCACTATACACTTCGTGTGCATTTTTACTTGTGGGTATCGGTATTCGTAACCATAATTTTCTGTCCAGGCTCCTAAACGCTCTCCTTCGATTTTAGGTTGCTCTTGACCCAAACGACTGATGTAAATGCAACTGTCCGTGTCAAAATACAACACACGATCTACTAACAGTTTTAAAGCTTCCTACAGTCTATGCGAGCATGAGCTGTCACGACGGCTCCAATGATAACATTTCCAAATTTGTCGGCTTCAAAAAAAACAGTTCTTCCTATCTAACTAAAAACAGTTCCTCACGAACGACGTCTACGTGTTTCGTGTATTTTGTTTCGTGAATCAACTGGAAGTAGCGGGAAGGTTCTGATAAATACTTGGGTAAACACGGTCGTTGTGCCATTTTACCACACAAACAATTTAACATCACTTTGGCAAACGATCGCCCTCCTTGGTTTCTCTCGATGTGGTCTAAAGTGATGCCTTCCTGCTCAAAGTATTTCTCTTTGAATTTTTTTGGCCTTAGGAATTGTTCCACCAGGAAGGATAGCTACTGGGTTCTGGCTTCAGTTTCAAAAAGTCATTCACATGCTCAGAGAAAATATCTTTTTGAGTCTCGTCGCCTTTATGGTACATTTCCGTCTTGGAAAAGTGGTACATTTCGTACACTTCTAACAGTTGGTATCCCAGGTCCAAAGCTTTAAACAATTCTACACTAACCAACGTTCCCGTCAAGGCACGTTCTTCCTGAGTCAGCTGACAAGGTTGGTCGTGGTTGCACGTTTCAATACAAGTACGACACAAAGGAAACATCAGTTTTCCTTGGCAATGATGAGGTAAAATGGGATGGTACAAATTCGTGGGAGGAAAGACTTTGCAATTCTTTGTATTGTCGAATATTGTCAACGTTGATGTGTTCGTTCGGTAATTGTGGGTGCCCTGCGGGAAAATGACAATATTTGCACACGTACGGATACAGAGAACACACCTCTAAGTATTTGATTTCTTCTCCTTTCTCCTCGTCGGCTTGGTACAGCAAAGAGGTGGCATTCGTCCGTTCTCCGTACAAACTGTCCCTTGGATTCAGAGGGTCTACTACCTTGAAGGTTTCCACGATGCGCTTAAACTCGGGATCGGTTTCCAATCGCTGATCGTATTCGTGTTACCACATTTCTATCACTTGGTACCCTTCCTCCCCTAATTTCAAGCGACGTTGACAAGTGGCCTGGCACAATTCTTCCATGGTCCGTTGTAAAAACTGATTTTTAGTGTCACGTTGAGGGTAACTCGCAGGACAACCGTGAAATAAGCAACCATTAAACTCGAACAAGATCTGGGGATTTTCTACGTACAGGCCATTTACTGAATACCTTCCAATGGCTTTCTCGCCTCCTCCGTTGCGAGCATGATGAATCCATTTGTCTTCAATGTCACACAAGTAATGTAACCAGCGTAAGACTTTGACCGAGTATTGACGTTTGACAAAATGGGTCATTTGAGGACTGATGACAGCCAGGGTGTTTCCGGACACGAATCGTTAACGGTATACTAAGGAACATGCTTTGGCAATGGTTCAGGCTTCTTTCAAAGGGTCAATCCCTCCGTGCTCCATGAATAATTCTCGAAATTTTCCACAGAAAGGCCGTAAAATGTCTACGTCGGAACGACAATATTTTAACATTTCTTCCTGAAAGTCGAAAGGGTCTAAAGCTTGACTCTGATACCCTGCGTAGAAAGCATCTCATTGTTCTGTACGCAGATTGTCGGGCTCGTAGTGGTGATTCTCGGGAAAATGAGGTAGAACAGCATGTTGATTGGGTTACGTTTTGAAAAATTGTGGAAAATAACCTTTGGCCATTTCTGTCATGCCAAACGTTTTGGGCATACGACTCAAAGACTTAGGCAAGTAACTCATCGAATCTTTAAACTGCACTTGTCCCACTTGCATGGAAATGATATTGGCTCAGTTCAAAGTCAATTTAGGACGTTTGGTACTTTTGTTCCGTATAGTATCTCAACATAAACTGTCCATAGTATCCCGAGAAATTGTGAGCCATCACCGTGGCATAACGATGACAATCTCCGTAACGTTCGATGTCTTCTTAGCTCCACATCTCTTCTAAGACCCATTGGACAAAATTGGCCAATGTGTTAGCCCCCCCCCATTTGTTGACGTCCTCCAGGAATCTTGCTGCAGTGAGGGCAATGAGTCAAAATAGGCACTTAGGTGCACTTCTCGCACGCTCGATGAGCCATGCAGAAATTATGAATGTGAATGCCAGTCTCGTGCATGCATTATAAATAAAAAAAAGATGAAATTGCCTTTCTTCTGGTCCTCTTCTTTTTCTTCTTCATGTTCAGAATGGTACTTTTGAATATAGCATTAGTGTTCCACGTCCACCATTTAGTGACAAATGTGTCATTTTTTGTTTCATGAACAGACGTGTGCCTTGGCACTGTTGGTACATATGCCTTGTCCACAAGTAGGGCACAATCTCAGGAGTTGACAAGCACATTTCCGCTGTGAACCTTGTGTCTTCAAATGTTGTTGGTAACAGGCAGTACTAACAAATGTGCGCTGACAAGCTGGGCAATTCACTCGTTCTTGTCATTCGTTGAAATTTAGAGGCCAAACATCCATCACATTTCGATCCGCAATGCTTATGTTGCTCTCGATTGTTATAGCCGTAGTCACATTTCTCACAGTAATAATCTTATGACAGGAATGCGGCGATACTGATAATGGCATCAAAATGTTCATCGTGATGATAGATGTGAATGTATTTTCCGTCTTTGAAATCTTTGCCTCGAAACAACAGAGGTACGCGCACTTCTTGAGGGTGCACTTTCAAGTGTAACGTGGAGTCAAGACGTATTGCAACTTTTGCATTTTAGGAATTTCGCAGGGTGTATCATTAGGTAGTCCCGCTTGCTGTAACAGGAGATCTGCCTCTGTTGTTTGGCTCGGTCCGATTGTTGAATAGTTTTCCAGGCTATTTTCCATTATGTCGTGTTGATCTTTTCGGCATACGTTCTTCCCACCACGATGACACGGGCTAAACATATCTTGTCCTGAGGATTGTTAATGTGAACAAGGCTACGCTTAATGCTGCTAAGGTTGTCGACCATTAACACCTTGTTGCCCTGTCCAGTCCCTTGCGGAAGAGAAACGTAAACACTGTCGCTTTTCCGTCAATGATGTGAAATTTGTCGTTGGATTGTTGAACGTGTTGAAATTTTGTCCAAAACTTTGGACGGTGTCAGTTCTAAACTCGATCCATACGGGAGACTTCAGATTGTCGTGATGAAAGGCTCAAGCGATCGTCTCCTTTGGCATGACATGGCTGTTTCTGATTGGTTAACAAAGAATCCCATACATTGATAATGAACCCTTCTGCTTTCTCCAGTGGTACGTCGGACTTGAAATCTTTAAACTTCACCGTGTATATGTAGGTCGTATTTCTAAATTTTCTAGAGGAACGTTTATCCGTCTCTCGAATGTGATAGTAATTTTTAAGGTTTACTGTTTGTAATTTATTTTGCTTTGTGTAGACTTACTGGGTTTAGATTCTGGTACACTCATCTCATCCTCAAGATCACTGGCATGAATTTAAGCCAAGACTTCGGCTACTGTGCAAGGCGATAAATCATGTTTCTGCCTCTTACTTTCTTTTCCTCTCACTTAAATCGTGCGATAGTTTCATCTTGATTGCAAAAAGTGAATGACTACATTTGAAATGCCATGGGCCCTATATATTCATGTCAAATCAGTGAATATATAAAGGGATAGTGCCTTCCCTCTCAGTATTCATTTTGCTCTCAAGCTGACCAGTACGATGAAAGAGCCCACACAATTCGAACTTCTGATTAGAGCTTTACGGGGTGTCATACGAAAGGTTTCGTCAAACAATCCAACGGACTATTCTTCTTTTCGAGATAAAAGTCAGGATACTTGCTATATCTATAAGAATAAATGGCATTGTGCTACAGAATGACCAGACCGTCAAAACACCAATGTCAAAAAAGACTAAAGTCGGGATACCTTTTATCATTGTAAAGAGAGAGGACATTGGTCATCAGAATGTCCTAAGAAACAACAGAAGCAGGAGGAGGAAGAGGAAAAGGAAGGACGTTGAGACGTTCAGAAAGAAGAGAAAAGAAGGAGAGAAAAAAGGGAGAAAGAGGAAGAGGAGGAGGAAGAGAAGGAAACTGTGAAAGTGAAGAAATTAAAAAAGAGAGAGTGAACCAAACAGAGACACAGAAGTCCATGAACGTTTTTAAACAAGTGTTGTGTTCTGATGTCAATTGAATTGTAAATAATCATACCAGAATAGACCAGATTGAAAAAACGTACGTCTCTCCTGCTTTCAATTTTTTAAAATAAGAGTCTACATTCACGCACACACACACACACACACACACACACACATACATACATACATACATACATACATACATACATACATACATACATACATACATACATACATACATACATACATACATACATACATACATACATACATACATACATACATACATACATACATACATAATAGGGTGATACAAGGGTTTTATGCTTTCATTAATTTTTTGGGCAAAATGAATATTATTTCTTTTCGAAAGTAATGGGTGGCCCTGAAAAGGACCGTTTAGTGTTTTGTTTCCTGAGAACAAACTCAAGAACGAGAAACAATTCGATTTAATTGTATTATGTCTTTGCCACGGCCAAGGCCAACTTGTGTACTTGCTCTTGCCAACGATTGAGTAGAAATTACTAATGGTGGTATCTCTGGTGTAGTCACAGGGTTAACCTGCTTGGCACGGGAAGGTCTTTTTCTCTTTGGACGTAATAAAGAAGTCTGATACATTTCTGTCAGACTTCTTAACTCAGTAAAAGATCTTACGAGTATCGTGACCGTTTGACTTTCAGTTTTCCTTCTCTCCTGGACTTGCTTTCTTTTCTACTGCTTCTTCTACTTCTTCCTTTCGTTTCCTTATCGCTTCTTCTTCTTCTTCTCGCTGTTGCTGTTCAAGGAGAAATGCTTCTTCTGCCTCTTTATGTTGCTGTAAAAATTTATCTAATTCTTTTTGTCTTTGTCTAAAATCGTCGATGCGTGGTAAAGAAGGTGAAATAGGTGAAGGTATTGGTGCCGGTACAAATTCTTACGAAGAGAGAATATCTACTAAATCCCAGTTGAGATCAACCTCTTCGGATAGTGATAATGTGTTCACTTTAGTATCTGCTGCTATCCTATCGCTTTTCGTCTTCGCAGCCGGTGCACCCCAAGTCGTTATCTTCTTAGATTCCGTCATGCTCGACCCAACAATGTCGCATCAATTCACTGCGCACGAAAGCTAGTGAACGTATGTAGGAATTGTGACGTCATGGGGAGCTCTCCTCGGATTGGAAGACAGACTCAGCGAAGTGACCGAATTGTGTCACCCGTATTGGGATTGGTCAACCATTTCAATCCGTTTCGATACAGACTTTCCCTATAAATACATATGGTTCACGTCATTCCCTTCACTAGTTCTCATCACACACAAAGATGTTGATCAATGTTGAATCCTTGACTTGGGTATCATCATTGTTTTTCGATTCGGACTTACCCGTGTATGCGAAAACAAAATGGACTGTCATCCGGATAAAGGGTGCCTCTGTTTGGAAAAGACGTTGTTTTGTGGAAAGACAAGGCTGTTTGAAGCGGACTCTCATCTTCGGACCAGAAGTGAGATTCAGCTTAAGACAAGCTTTGAGAAAGAAAAGAGCAATGCGATGTATGTTAACGGCATGATGTTAACATCATAAACAAAGGCCCCTTTCAGGGCCACTTTCCATGTCGCGAAAAGATTATACTTTTAACAAACACAACAAATTGCCATATCCCTATCTGTGTTCTATGTCTCTATGTGTCTCTATTGTCTATGTATGTACATGTATATGTATGTATGTGAATATGTCCCTCCCTAGAATCGTAGTGCTAGCTGCGCGTATTTAAGTCAACTAGATCAGCTCCTTGCTATACTGTTGTCAAGTGTCCAGTACCGTGATGTCATGCCACCTCTGTCTTTCCTATTGACGTTATACAGACCCAAGGTGTGCAAATACAAAATTACCCTTGACGCTATATCGTCCCTGCTGTTTCAGATTACGTCATGAACCTTGACGATATATCGTCCCAGGCTAGTTATTAATGATAACCCCCCCATTGGCGCTATATCATCCCCATATACTACTATTGTATAAAAAATCTAGGAACACTTAATCCGAGCATGTAAATAAGTGTAGAATAGAAACTAAACAAAATGAGAAAACAACAGGAGGTAATTCAACAATTATTAATATTTTGTACAGTTCATCTATATTATTATTCTGTTTTAAGAAACGTTAAATCGGACCATAAACTATAATATTCTCTCTCTCTCTCTCTCTCTCTCTCTCTCTCTCTCTCTCTCTCTCTCTCTCTCTCTCTCTCTCTCTCTCTCTCTCTCTCAAGTGCGCGCGCTCGTCGGTTTGACAACCTTTGCAATAATGGTATGACATAAAAGGAAACAGTTTCTATTACAGTTTATCGTTATCTTCATAAGTAACTAATGTATAATGAGTGTAAAATCATCAATGGTACATAAGCATATAATCAACATCACATAGTTTCAAGTCTGGTTCTATATGTGTATAACTGCGACATGGCTGGATCCCAATTTCATATGCCCAGAGTTATGATGCGACATTATGCCAGCCATAGTTAGGATGGTACATTATGCTGACCATAGTTATGATGGCATATTATTGCAAGTCAGTTATGATAGCATATTATACTGACCATAGTCATGATGTCATATTATACTGACCATAGTTATGATGGCACATTATTGAAAGTCAGTTATGATAGCATATTATACTGACCATAGTTTTGATGTCATATTATACTGACCATAGTTATGATGTCATATTATACTGACCATAGTTATGATGTCATATTATACTGACCATAGTTATGGTGTCAAATTATACTGACCATAGTTATGATGTCATATTATACTGACCATAGTTATGATGTCATATTATATTGACCATAGTTATGATGTCATATTATGCTGACCATAGTTATGGTGTCATATTATACTGACCATAGATATGATGGCATATTATACTGACCATAGTTATGATGTCATATTATACTGACCATAGTTATGATGGCATATTATACTGACCATAGTTATGATGTCATATTATACTGACATTAGTTAGGATGGTATATTATTGCAAGTCAGGTATGATAGCATATTATACTGACCATAGTTATGATGTCATATTATACTCACCATAGTTATTATGGCACATTATTCCAAGTCAGTTATGATAGCATATTATACTGACCATAGTTATGATGTCATATTATACTGACCATAGTTATGATGTCATATTATGCTGACCATAGTTATGATGTCATATTACACTGACCATAGTTATGATGTCATATTACACTGCCCATAGTTATGATGTCATATTATACTGACCATAGTTATGATGGCATATTATTGCAAGTCATAGTTATGATAGCATATTATACTGACCTAAATATGCTAACCATATTGATGATGGCAATTATGCTGACCAAGGTTATGATGGCACAGTATGCTGACCATAGTCATGATGGCACATTGTGCTGATCAGAACTGAGGCACTTTAATATTATGTTCATAAGTTGCAAGTATGATGATTGATTAATTGTTTGCTTGGTTTTTATGGCTCATTACCATAGTAAGGGTTATATTGCGATAAAAATAACATGACTTGACCAGTCAAACACCACTTCGGTCTACCCGGTCTTGACAAGAGTCTAATTGTTACTCCGCAGATCCCGACACCACCAAACAGACATGGCCCTACCACAACTAGCGGACCAAGGCCCCACTCCAGCAGACAGACCTAGGCCCCACTCCAGCAAGTAGACCTAGTCCCTACTCCAGCAAACAGACCTTGCCCCACTCCAGCAAACAGACCTTCACCCACTCCAGCAAGCAGACTTGACCCCACACCAGCAAAAATGAATTAGTCTACATTAAAGAAAAATGAACAGGACCCCACTCCATCAAGCAAACATGGCCCCACCCCATAAAGCAGACTTTTCCACTTAAGCATGACCCCTACTCCAAAGACATGGTCTCCCCTCCAACAAGCTGACATGGTTCCCACTCCAGCAGGCAGATCATTCAGAAACCTCGGTTCTCTTTTCATAATAATGAATGAAATGAGAGACAAAAAGAGTACATGACTCACCTGTAACAAGAGGATGGTACTCTCCATAATCTTTAATGTATATTATATTTGTCTGAATTGTCTTAGCATCGAATAGGTCCAAAAATGTAGATAACATCATAATTCTTCCAGTCACATTTCTATGAAATCCAACTATAAATAATAATAAGAAAAAAACACTAGAAAGGGCTTTCATATTGCTATATAAATATTAATTTATCACTTTGACTAAATCAAGGAAATAATCATACACAATTTAAAAACGTGTTCCCCACCCTTTTTGTAGAACGTACACATTTATGATTACTAGTATTTCGTATAAATAAGAAAAAAATACAGTCAAATGGAATGTGATTCAAGTATATTTGACTTGCACAGTTCACAGTTATGTCAGAGAAGTGTATACCAAAGATTCCCTTAAATCATTGCCAGTTGGGTTTTGGTTACACATGCATACGCTTAGAAATAAAATATTTTTAATAAATGCCAGCAATCTTGAAGAATATAAGAATATGTTGATGAACAAATATACATGTGTGTGTATGTGTGTGTGGTTAGAATAGTGACCCACAGACAGAGGTTGAGTGACGAACGAACTGGCATTTACCATTTCCATGGCGCTTCCATGTCCAGTACCAGGTTTCCTTCTTGAGTAATCCATTATTTGGTACAATCTGGGGATGCTTTAGCATTCTTTTGAATAAATCAGATGTACCACTTTTACACACACCGAAGATTTGAAAGTATGGTAGACATCTCAAGGTAGAATTATTATCGTAATAACAGGGATTTCGGTAATTCTTTAGAAACGTCTGTCTCTCCTACAAAACACCAATACCCAAAGCTTATATTGGGAATACCTACAAAGGAATGTGGTATATGAACTATATTTTATAGTTTTTATTTTGTTCGAAATAAAGCTTAAGAGAGATGAAAAATTTAGAAAGAATGCTTATTATAGACTGTTATTTACATATTAGTGGTGTTACGTAAAAGTTAAATTATTGCAACAATTGCAAAGAAAGAAAACATACCAAAGAAGAAGTTATGAGAAGCTAAATATAAATGGACAATGTATAAATAAGTATCTGGTGCAGAATCTATTTATCTCATTTTATACAGAAAATAAAAAAAGTATGACGATGATAGTGTATGAACATTTTTCTGAACTTTAAAAATATTCTAGCAAACAAAATGAAATAATCTCAATATTATTTACTGAAAAAATCAAGATCGACTTCGAAAAATATCTCGACTCTAATGTATTCAATAGCTACTGTACTTCAATAGCTACACTTTTCACTAAAAATCATGAATTCTATGTCTGCTTTGTCAATATAAGATTCTAGATCTTCCATGAAAACTTTAATAACCGCTTCGAAAGGTTTTATATCCATGAATATTGTAAGTAATCCATTTTCTCTGTAGTAAATGTTATAAAACATGACTCAATACGTCTTAAGAAATGCACTTCGCATGTAAAAGGTATGTAGAAATATTTTAAAATATTATGGTTTTTCTAACGAAACTGGATTATCTTTGCAATGTAGTAAAATCTGTCAAGATAGTCCGAAATTATATTATTATCATCATTAATATCTTCATACACAATAAAAGCGTTTCAATTATTTAATATTGTCAATTTTTGTTCATTATATATATATATAGAAAGAGAGAGAGAGAGATAGATAGATAGATAGATAGATAGATAGATAGATAGATAGATAGATAGATAGATAGATAGATAGATAGATAGATAGATAGATAGATAGATAGATAGATAGATAGACCTACCTTTTAATATATAATTGAAAATGTTTCATGGGTGGTGTTTGAGACAGAATCATTGTTGGTGAAAAATGTAATAGCGGGGATCTCTCACGTAGGGAAATTGTACTTGTTTGGAGGGAGATCTAGGTCTCTGGGATAGATTACGTTGTACCTTCTACTACTTGACCTGTATCTAGTGAAAATGTGCGCATGCGGGGACACAGTAATCAAATAATTCTTTCCTGTATTGGCCAGTCTGTGGATATCCTTTTGTTGAAATTAGATTCAGTAGATATTTTGTGATATTTGTTGTTAAATTAAATTAATAATTTTTGAATTAGACTAACACATCATTAACTTATTAAAACAATTACGGATTGCTTTATTCTGCCACACCAGGACATTCAAGAATATTCGATTGTTTGTTCGTTTTGCAGTTAACTCCATTTTTCAGCAAACACTAAGTCCGTATATATTGAAAATTTGAAAGCGCCAGTAATACTAAAGTCCTCATATAAAGCTTGACAAGCTCTCTCTCTCTCTCTCTCTCTCTCTCTCACACACACACACACACACACACACACACACACACACACACACACACATACCCGCACGCAAGCAAGCGTTAGCAGAGCCCAAGACTTGAATCAGAGCCGATAGAGGTGAGATGGCAGTTGTAAAGACCACCATTTTTAACCAAGCATTTTTTGAAAATAATTCGAAACATTCTATATTTTTGGAATTGTGATGAGACATTTACGAATGTTTTATTTACTTCGAAATCCTCTCAGTCAGTAAATTAAATACTTTGTTAATATTACTAAAATTGTTGGTTTTCCTGCCTTCCGTTTAATTTTAATACCTAGGGTAGTAACGAAAACGTAACGATAGACTTTATAATTTATACAAGCAAAAAAGTTACATAGCATATTTAGCTCTATCACCTAATCAACACCAAAATAATTAAATATACAGTAACAATGATATCGCTGTAAATGATTAACTACCAAAATTATAGAAACTTAATTCCGGCAGATACATTCGATGTGCCACAAAATATTTACAGCTACAGTCATTATTACCTATGAAAAACCCATTCAAAAGAGACCTAAATCATTGCGGGAGACGAAAGGTACATTATCGAAGCATTTTGAGGGAAAAGCGTCGACTAAGGAACGGGAGTATAAATAAAGGCAGATGTGATGATTGGTGTGGAATCTCGTGTCCTTCAAGAGCGTATGTATGTATGTATGTATGTATGTATGTATGTATGTATGTATGTATGTATGTATGTATGTATGTATGTATGTATGTATGTATGTATGTATGTAGGTAGGTAGGTAGGTAGGTAGGTAGGTAGGTAGGTAGGTAGGTAGGTAGGTAGGTACGTACGTACGTACGTACGTGCGTGCGTGCGTGCGTGCGTGCGTGCGTACGTACGTACGTACGTACGTACGTACGTAAGTACGTACGTACGTACGTACGCATGTATGTATGTATGTATGTATGTATGTATGTATGTATGTATGTATGTATGTATGTATGTATGTATGTATGTATGTATGTATGTATGTATGTATGTATGTATGTATGTATGTATCCTTCTTACCAAGCATAATAAATCCTCTGCTGATGTTTTACGACGATGTTTGGTACAATCAATGTTGTTCTCCCATTCCATGCCTTCTAGCACCTTCGCGGTGGTTGACTTTAAAACACCATGTTTGTTTGTGTTTGATTCAATGCCTGTTTTGTTGTACACCCATGTATTGACTTGTCTGCTTATTTCACTAAGAACGTTACCCGACCTGTTCGACAAGTTAAAAGGGAATATATGCACATCCACGCTTAGATCACTTGACCATTGCAATGTGATAAAAATAATTACAACAGTTAACAAAGAAATGGAGTTAAAAAGCCTGGCATAGTTCTTCAAGAAGTACATCTGAAATTGCAAATTAATAATAATAATATTAATGAAGCTAATAATAATAATAATAATAATAATAATAATAATAATAATAATAATAATAATAATAATCTTTATATACCTGAAAATATAACAATAAAATCAAATTTTGTACTTTCTTGAAAAATATTTTTTTAGTTGGAGAACACTGAAGGGAGTAATAAATTCACAATTAAACTATTTAGTATTAAGTAATAAGTAATAAACGAATTCAACTTTTCTCTCTTTTGTTTTCTCTATAATTTATAGTACTCTGACGTCAGATTAAAATAGATATACCTTTCAAAGTGTAAGTTTTTTTCAGTGATAGATTCCACGTCACGAAACCTTATCTCATTCCCCTTCATTTCGTTCGGATTTTGACTTCTACTGAGCAAACATCCAAATTGCTTGATCAGGATGCACTTTGCATATCGCTAAAACACATATATCTTCACCTGATAAACACCATTTGTCCGAAAAATCTCGATTCTTCAAGCATTAATTTTCAAAGTTTCTCGTTTAGATATGACTTTGGATGCCGTAATCAGCGATGTGTAAGGATTAAGAACTGTAAACGTATCAAACAAAGATCAATCATTGCATCAGTGACAAACATTGAAAAAATAGTCGCAGTGCCCTTCTAAAAGGCTAATAGTGCCTTATTGCTCGCTTTATATTGACTATAAGCATCAGCAAACACAAGACTGCACAATGTGCAGACAGCACAGTGTTTGGCAACGACAAACATGATAATGGATTTCACGCCTCGAGACATCTTACGCACAATTAACATGTCCGACATATAATAACAATTAAATGAACGAATCTTCGATTGCATTTATGTGTGGTATTTCTATTACGTCACCTGAACTGAAATACCTACCCATATATATTCCCTGCTTATCTTTCATGCATTCATATCCATGCTAATTTCTGATTAACTAGTTTCACCCCTCCCACTCTTTCCATTTTACCCCATGTTTCACATCCTTAAGGCACTGCCACAAATTTGATATCTGAGAGTTGTGAGGTTTTTCTTCAGATATTCCGGTTGTTTAACTTCTATCATCCGTTCCTAGTTTGGTTAAATCTTTTGGGGCAATTTTTAGTAGATTTCCGATCCTTTGTGAGACCGCTTCGGTGACCTGATAGATTGAGGATCCGAATCAGACGCAGGGCCTGTCATGGGTCCGAACCTTGCCGAAAGACTTTTAAAAATGATACTAACATCTGACGTGCTTGGCGCACAGCATTTAGACACCTTTTGCTTGAGTTAGGCTTAGGAGTGGATGCGAACATTAATTAATCAAGAACCACATTGATTTTTTAACAAACTCTAACAGTTATTGTACACATTATTTTAAGGAAACAAATATCAGGTCGAAACCACACATCGTCTTTCCGTCTCAAGCAAACGTCACTGCGAAATGTAGCACATAATACTATCGTAATATAATCACAGGCTTTCGGTTGTTCCTTCCTAATGCTTTCATCTACATGTGATCGGTCTGAGAATCAGATTTTATGGAACACGTCAATAATTTTAGAGGTGTGAGCAACAACTTTCATGTTTTTGCTTACATAATTAGGTGGACATATCATTTAATACAGACCTACTTAACATAAATAGTATAGACAACAAGCTTTGTAAATTTTAACAAAATATAATTTATTTTCCTAGAAAACATAGTGTAAATAATTTAAGCAAGACTTACGTTTTATAGCAATGATCCAAATGCTTGTTCAAAATAGAAATACAAGTCCTCTAAAAAGTTCTAAACACAGTCTGAAGTTCCGGTTAAAATGGCGGATGACCACGTCAGACGAATGCTAACAGAAAGATCCGGGAATTGTGATTATAAAAAACAACACAAACGTCGATAATTCGGTGCAACTGGTTTCGCATATAATACATGCTTCTTCAGGCACAAAATGTCTTGAAATAAATGGGTGACGTCTTTATAGGCTAAAATAACAATTACGTCATTACGTAAATTCATAAGAAATTACGTCATTAGGTAACGTCATAAAAACAATGCATAATCACAACAACTATATATATATATATATATATATATATATATATATATATATATATATATATATATATATATATATATATATATATATATATATATATCTATATATATATATATATATTTATTTATTTATTTATTTGACAGGATCTTAAAGACACAAGAGTCTCTAATGAAACCTGAATCAGTGAAATAATAAAATATAAAAGAGACAAACAGTCATACATACAATTATAGTGTTATAACGGTGGCGCTCACCATTTAGTATATACTTTTGAGAGAGTGATGTATGTAAGGTGAAGTTGTTTGCATTTTAAACATGCATAGTGGAGAGAATGTTGACATACTTATATACTACTTTCATGTAATGTGGCTGAAATTACTTTGGATATTGTATTTTTTTAAATTTTAAATGATCTTAGGACTATGCTAACTAAAATGACTGCTCCCTTGTGCTCCAAAAATCAGCTTGAATTTGTCTAAAATACACTATTATTGGTAGCTATTAAAATATGGAAAATGAATTTTGCCAAACTAGACAATACCAGCTTCTAAACGTGCAATGAATGAATTACCAAATATATAAAATGTAAAAAAAAGTTATCGGCTCTAATTTTTACAATTTACATCTGAAATTCGAGAAGTGAAAATGAGCAAGTAGAGCTAGCACTTTTTTAAAAGGTGCACATCTGGAGTAAGGCCAAGCTGTATACTCTCTAACCCATACTACACCCATCAATAATACATCAAAATAAAGGGAATGAAAGGTTCTTTGAACAATACCTAAGATATACAAAGTCTCTTTTAAATAGCCCGTATAACTAGTGAGGAAACCCGGGGAAACTCTTTTTCTTTAAAATTCTAGCCCTATGCTAAATTCAAAAGTGTAGAGCGCCACCAAAAGATATACAATTTCACAATTGAAAATAAAATTATACAATTTTATATAACACATTGGTATTAAGGCCATTATGATACAAAGTATCTAATTTATGAATCCAATAAGTCTTTTTTATAAATCTGTTTATGTCTCCATGCACAATATCTATTGGTATGAAAGAAAAATCAAGTAGACAGAGATTATGGGTGTTAAGATGTGTAGAAATATTAGATGAAAACTGAGCATCTTTATAATTTTAATATGAAAGCGATGACTATTCATTCTTTTAGAAACTTGTTGAAGTGTTTGTCCAACATATTGCATGTTACATTTTTGAAAGGTTATCAAACAAACAACGTTAGTTGATATGCAGTTAGTGTTATAACGTAGGGAAAATGTCTCTTTTGTGTTAGCGCTACTAAAAAAAACTACTTTCTCTTATGTTTGCACATTGAGAGCATCGATGTCTATTACATTTAGATGACGAGAATTGTCCTTTTTTATTTTTTTCTGTATGTTTAGTTCTAATTAAAAAATCTTGCAAATTCTTGGGTCTCTTATAAGCAACAACAGGCTTATTGTTGTATAGGAATTTTACGCTGTTTTTATTTGATAGGTTTAGGAGACTCCAATATTTATTAATTATAAGACCTATATTAGGTAATGAAGTATTGTATTGTATTGTAAAAGGAACTATTTTTTTCTCCATTGTACAATTTGCAGTATTTAGAGCCTCGTTTTGAGAAAGATTACGGGTTTTGTTCAGCGCAGAATCAATGATATGTACTGGATAATTTCTTTATTGGAAATATGTTTTAAATCAATCAACGAATTTTGTAATTGACAATCATCTGAAATAATGCGTCGGTATCTTTTAGCCTGGCTATATGGTATACCGTTTTTACATGACATTGGATGGTATGAAGAATATTCTACATACTGGTAGATATTAGTTTCTTTGTCATGAATATTCGTAGAAATAGTGTTATCAATATATTTAATTACATTTACATCTAAAAATGAAACATTCGTATTTGATGCAGTATAAGTAAATTTAATTTTTGGATGAAAATGATTTAGGCGATGAATGAATCTCTCCAGTTCTTCCGTTGAATGGTTCCAGATCATAAATATGTCATCTAGATATCTAAACCAGACTGATGGGTTAAACTTTTATTCGTTAAGGAATTTTTTTCTAATTTACCCATGAAAAGAGAAGCGTATGAAGGAGCCATAGGACTACCCATTGCTGTTCCCATTACTTGGATGTAATTTTTATTATTAAATTGAAAATAATTATTTTCCAGGATAAGTTTTATTATTTTACAAATATCTTCACTAGACAGTGTGCTGTTTTTATGGTTGTTATCAAGAAAATATTTACACGCTTCAATGCCATCTGTATGCGGAATGTTGTTATACAGCGATGCTACATCTAATGATACCAACATTGAGTTATCAGATAGCTGTGGAATAGACTTCAACTTTTTGATGAAATCAGTGGTGTCCTTAATGTATGGAGGAAGTGATTTCATCAAATGTTGTAAAACACTATCAATAAATTTGGATATAATTTCAGTATATGAATTACAACCTGATATAATTGGTCGCCCTGGATAATTTAAAGGTAAATTATGATCAAGATTTTTATGAGTTTTGGGTAATATGTAGAAATGAGGTGTGCGTATGTTAAGAGGAAAAGTATCAAATTCTTCATATATGCAATTATTAGTTTTAGTAATCTCATTAATGCATGTTGAAATTTTTTATTTCATTTCCATTGACGGGTCTTCTTAATATGTTGGTAGTATTTTTCTTCATTTAATTGACGTTCAACTTCTTTAGCATAATCTTCTTGATTCATAATAATAATATTGTTTGATTTATCAGCCTTTTTAATCACTATACTGTCGTCATTCATTAGACTATATAAAAACTTAATTTCGTCCTTATTTAATATCTCTTTTGTGATTGCGTCAATATAAAAATCTAAATAGGAATCACGTCCATTAGGTGGTGTTAATTGGCCTTAATACCAATGTATTATATAAAATTGTATAATTTTCTTTTCAATTGTGAAATTGTATATCTTTTATAACAGAAAGCTCCAAAATTTACAGAATAAATCACAGTTTGTGTTGTCCCGTTCCAATATAGAATATTTTTGGGAAAATGTCCAAATCAGTAATGTTGTTCTCCAGGAAAACAATTATTCATAAAAGCGAAGAAAAATAGCTCCTCTAACAAAACATGTTTTTCTACGTAGGCATACGACCAGACTTCTTCTAGCACACAAAATAACTTTTATAAGGTATTAGAAGTTGTATAACTAACTTTACAACTTTACAACTGTATATGACTCAACTACGACTGTGGACTGTTGACTCCCGAATGAGACTGCCTGTTCGTGACTGTTGACTCTCGACAATGACTGTCTATCAGTGACTGTGTACGAATTATAAAAAAAATCTCAAACATATAAATGCATTGTTTAAATTGCACGCGCACGAGGACGCATGCAATTTCGTAATACTTCTGTAAATTCAGGAAAGAGTAACCCAGTATTAGACAATCATTTTCATGGTTATTCCTGAATAGGTGGCGCTCTACAGTTTCGTATTTAGCATAGGGTTAAAATTTTAAAGAAAAAGAGTTTCCCTGGGTTTCCTCACTAGTTATACTGGTTATTTAAAAGAGACTTTGTATATCTTAGGTGTTGTTCAAAGAACCTTTAATTCCCTTTATTTTGATGTATGATTGATGGGTGTAATATGGGTTAGAGAATATACAGCTTGGCCTTACTCCAGATGTGCATCTTTCAAAAACGTGCTAGCTCTACTTGCTCATTTTCACTTCTCGAACTTCAGAGGTAAATTGTAAAAAAAAGAGCCGATAACTTTTTTTACATTTTATGTATTTGGTAAATCAGTCATTGCACTTTTAGAAGCTGGTATTATCTAGTTTGGCAAAATTCATTTTCCATATTTTAATAGCTGCCAAGAATAGTGTACTTTAGACAAATTTAGGTTGATTTTTGGAGCACAAGGGAGCAGTCATTTTAGTTAGCAGTGTCCCAAGATCATTTAAAATTTCCAAAAGTACAATATCCAAAGAAATTTCATCCACATTACATGAAAGTAGTATATAGGTATGCCAACATTCTCTGCACTGTGCATGTTTAAAATGCAAACAACTTCACCTTACATACATCACTCTCTCAAAAGTACATAATAACTGGTGAGCGCCACCATAAAGAGAATATAGGTATTATTATTGTATGATTTAATTTTGATTGTACGACTGAAATATTTAAGTCGCAAGCATCAAAACAGTCCTTTGTAATAATTGTCATGTATTTCCCCCCTCAGAACAGCATTTATTAGAGCCAGAGTCTTAAACCGGTAGAGCCCCCCCTCCTTATGATAAAAATTGAACTATTTTAAAAATGCGCATTGCATTTTGTCTACATAGCAACCAGTGTTATGCTGATAGACAGGAACATGAAACTAGCCATATTTATTCCTGAGATGTCAACAATAAATTTTACAGTTATAAAAGGGATATAACAGGTGAGGTTCATAAAGGTCAAAGGTCAAAGGGTAAATATTAACTAATTCTTTGATATGCAAGAAAGCAAATTTGCTTTGTTATCATTTATTTTTTAATTTCATTGCAAATAAATGAAATAAAACATTTTCACTATGGAATTCTTTTACTTAATGCAATATTTTTCAATTTAAGTTGACTTTATTTCTATATTCTAAGACTTCTAATTTCCCTATAATGAAGGTCACTACTCACCCAAACATGCCTCATATCAAATTATGTATGCTAGAGCAAAAATAAGCATAATTAGCTTATTTTCATGAATAAAATTATTGTTAATGTACCATTTTACTCAGAACATCATACATAATAATATGAAAATAAGAAAAATAATTTCATAAATGTTTATATTTGTTTTTAAGGTGGCGCTCTACAGTTTCGTATTTAGCATAGGGTTAAAATTTTAAAGAAAAAGAGTTTCCCTGGGTTTCCTCACTAGTTATACTGGTTATTTAAAAGAGACTTTGTATATCTTAGGTGTTGTTCAAAGAACCTTTAATTCCCTTTATTTTGATGTATGATTGATGGGTGTAATATGGGTTAGAGAATATACAGCTTGGCCTTACTCCAGATGTGCATCTTTCAAAAACGTGCTAGCTCTACTTGCTCATTTTCACTTCTCGAACTTCAGAGGTAAATTGTAAAAAAAAGAGCCGATAACTTTTTTTACATTTTATGTATTTGGTAATTCAGTCATTGCTCTTTTAGAAGCTGATATTATCTAGTTTGGCAAAATTCATTTTCCATATTTTAATAGCTGCCAAGAATAGTGTACTTTAGACAAATTTAGGTTGATTTTTGGAGCACAAGGGAGCAGTCATTTTAGTTAGCAGTGTCCCAAGATCATTTAAAATTTCCAAAAGTACAATATCCAAAGAAATTTCATCCACATTACATGAAAGTAGTATATAGGTATGCCAACATTCTCTACACTGTGCATGTTTAAAATGCAAACAACTTCACCTTACATACATCACTCTCTCAAAAGTACATAATAACTGGTGAGCGCCACCATATTTATTTGGAATGAATTTGTTATCATACACAGCACGTGCTCACATGAGTCACATCTACGACTAACAATTAAGAATCCCAATAAGTAATATACAAAAAAGGAGTCACATTCTATTTTATTGCAGTGCAAATTAAATTGTTGTCACGCAAAAGCAACACTCTTCCATTCTGGTGGCAAACAATCGAAGACTAAGAATTGTGTGACATATTTTGAAACTTTAGCCTCGTTTAATTATGGAATACCTTGTAAAGTGTTATAGAAATATTTACACATAATAAGTTTTAAAGGTTCTAATGTTTAATATGGCACAACATCTGAAAATATTGCCCATTACCTATACTACACATATTATTACTTTTATGGTTTTTCATTTTTGTAAAATTTATGGATTGTCAATTTTGTAAAATTTAGCAAACAGTGGCATCTATCAGTCTGAATTAGACTACAATGGCCCATATTCTACAGATAGCGTGTGTACTTGTGTGTTATCTGAGAGAGAGAGAGAGAGAGAGAGAGAGAGAGAGAGAGAGAGAGAGAGAGAGAGAGAGAGAGAGAGAGAGAGAGAGAGAGAGAGAGAGAGAGAGATGGGGTGGATTTCAAGAGAAGTTTCAAAATACGATTAATGCGTTTATGGTCAAATTTAGAATTTAATCATTGGTTTTAATTTATTGTAATTTTAGAGTACATGTTTTAATGATAACTAATCTGCTTGTCGTCCCATAAATATTTCTTATTTCCCAACATCTGCGCTAACTCCTCCTTGTAAGGCCTAAAATATTCATTTAGCAAAACACGAGATTCATATAAAATATTTCCCGATATGCTTTTTTTCATTGTGATATAATAGTGGCCTTCTTGAGCGATTTGATACAGGTCTTTCATCGGCAATGCGTCTGAAAAAGATAAAACAAGTTTATATCTCTTCTGAGTTATGTGTATTGCAAAAATGTTGACAACATTGTTGACATTATATCTGGTGCTTATTGTCATATGATTAAATTATCTTTGGGATCGTGATGACTTGAAAAATCATATGTGTATTGGGATATGTTTCCGACGTTACTTCTCTAAGTATCAATACTGTATTTATAGGCAACTACATGACATACTAAGAATGGTTAAATATATATATATATATATATATATATATATATATATATATATATATATATATATATATATATATATATATATATAGCATATATATATATATAGCATATATATATATATATATATATATATATATATATATATATATATATATATATATATATATATATATATATATATATATATCATATATATATATATAGCATATATATATATATATATATATATATAGGATACAATTTATTCTGACCTATCACCCAGACAATCCCAAAGTAGGTAAAATCATCGCAAACCACTGGCCAACCGTGCAATCGTCAGACATACTAAACCTAATACTTCCGAACAAACCTGTAGTAGCTTACCGGAGACCAAAAATCCTAAAGGACATCCTAGTCAGGGCCAAGCTAACGCCAATCGCTAGTCAAAACCAACCTAGTCAATCTGGACCCTGTGGCGATAAAAGATGCAAAACCTGTCAACATATGATGGAGACCAAGACATTCACTAGCACAGTGACTAAAGAAAAACTAAACATACATGGTCCAAACAAAACGTGCAAAACAGAGAATGTGATTTATCTCATCACATGTAAGATCTATGGCCTTCAGTACGTGGGAGAAACTGAAAAGCTACACAAAAGGATAAAACTTCATAGATCTGATTGGATGACAAAAAAGCTGTACAGAAGCCCGGTCGCAGAACACTTCTCCTCCCCTGGCCACACTTTCAGTGATATAATACTTATCGCTATTGCTAACAACCACAGCTGGAGTTCCGAAACCAGGAAGGAAAAGGAATCATACTGGATACGCCGCCTTAGAACATTGAAACCAAGTGGTCTAAACCAAGAAGACTAGAAAATGAAAACTATGCACTAGTAGAATTTAACATTTTCTAAATCTTCTTATTATCCTTCAATTTTTGCTATAAGAATAACCGGTATAGAATCAAATATCCGGGATATAATCTGCGTTACATATGTACACAAAGTAAAAATGGATGTCGCTTTAGCTTGTAGACTTTTAGGGAATTATACAACGTTTTCAGTTTCCGCAACTAGTCTATACAAGCTGGTTGTATTTATAGTTTTAGCACATGTGAAGACAGAAATGTAGAGGTTTACAAACACAACGTTTTTGTGTTTATTTGTTTGTCGTAACTATGTTTTGTATTTGCCTTTGAAAAAGACTCATTAAGAGTCGAAAGCGCTTAGGCTAGTTAGTTACTAGTTTCGTACTGTTCGTCGTCAGTTTATTGCATATATTTTAATTAATCCCTGACACAAGTGATCCCTTGGTGGATCCAGTACGCTTGAGAGGGTTGTTATTCGCCATATGATTTGTATTATATATATGTGTGTGTGTGTGTGTGTGTGTGTAAACATGAACGGCTGATTTAATTTCCTCTTAAAATATAAATGGCAGAAGTTTCTCGTAATCAGGCCAATAATGAATCCTGAATTTCTACGTAAAAAAAATATGGATCTAATTTGCTTTAACTTTGGTTGACTTTGATGAAATTTCTTATATGCGAGTTTGCTTGATTGTTTATGTGACTTTAGTATTTCTTTGTTCAGGAGTTTCTTATTTCCTTGCCATAAAACAAATCATCAAATTACTAAATTGTATGTAAATTGCTTCATCTATGGAAGCAGGTAATTAATGCTATTAACTTTCTAAATATATACAAAAGCAGTAAGCAAGCAGGCAACTAATTGATTATGCATGTATGTATATACGTGTATGTATATACGTACATACGTTCCTATGTATGTATGTATGTGTGTGTATGTATGTATGTATGTATGTATGTATGTATGTATGTATGTATGTATGTATGTATGTATGTATGTATGTATGTATGTATGTATGTATGTCTGTCTGTCTGTCTGTCTGTCTGTCTGTCTGTCTGTATGTATGTATGTATGTATGTATGTATGTATGTATGTATGTATGTATGTATGTATGTATGTATGTATGTCTTTGAAATGGATGCAATAAAAATATGACAAAATTTTATGATACAACTACTATAGCAGTATTAGGAAATAATGGGTAGAGAAATTAAAAGGTGTGTAGGACAATGTTGTTCCATACAAATTTAGATTAGTTACCAATTGAAGAACTTGGTTCAATTTCATGGCTTGCAGGACAATAACCGACTTACTTTAGAAGCCGCTTTTCACAAATGTAATCCTACTTAGTCTGGTTCAGTATTCATAAAAATAAATGATTTGCTCGCTTTCTTTTAATGGTAATGAATTTAATCAGCCGAACGTTTTCTTTTCAACTATTACTGCATATTACGAATGGTAATCCATGTTACGAGTGGAACAAAAGCGATTTACCAAACATTAGACATAATCCACGCTAAAAGTTGAACAAAAGCAATAGCCTCTTTATAAAAATTAACTCAAGACTGACTCTCTGATTGGGATACGTTGATATGCCTCGTTTTTTCGGGATATATAAAGGCCGATCCTATCTGAAACTTTACTGGTTAAATCCCATTCAGAGAAGAGTATCTGTCTTATTTAAAGCTATTTACGCATGACACCTTGTCTTTGAGAGAGTCCGAATTCCCCCCTTTTTCTCTATATCATCTATTCTAGCCACGCAGTATAACATTGCTAAGTATTTACGAAAACAGATTCTTCAGATTCTTCACAGTTCGTGAAATCAATTTTCGTAAAAGCAGTGTTAGTAGCAAGCTGCATTTCTTAGCATATATAATCGTCAACAGATGTTGACCAAACATTGTTCTAAGTCGTTCAAAAACAAACTCATCTTCACCAGGAGAGGTAGAGATGGGTGAGTGAAGGGGTGGGGTATTATGAACCAGGAAGAATAAATAAAGTGTATAATGGTGTTGTTCGTTTCATATCGGCATTGTTAAAGCGAAAACTGACTGGAATAACTTCCTTGATGACTTATATATATATATATATATATATATATATATATATATATATATATATATATATATATATATATATATATATATATATATATATATATATATATATATATATATATATATATATATATATATATATATATGATGTTGTTCATTTCATATCGGCATTGTTAATGCGAAAACTGACTGGAATAACTTCCTTGATGACTTTAATATATATATATATATATATATATATATATATATATATATATATATATATATATATATATATATATATATATATATATATATATATATATATATATATATATATATACAATAGTAAATATATTGTATGTGTGTATGCAAATATTTGAATATAAGCCGACATTAAAATTTAGGTAGGCTAACATGTAGTTATTATTGCTGGGTATTAGTAAAAATAATAGGCAATAAGTAAACTGGATAGATTTTTATGAAAAGAGAGCTTTTTAAGTTTAATTTCACTTTTGTTGATTCAAATAATACATTTCGAGTAATTAATGATGTCAAACATGGAAGTGATTATTATTATTATTATTATTATTATTATTATTATTATTATTATTATTATTATTATTATTATTATTATAAAATTTGTGTGATACAATAAAACATGATTTCGTATGTCTCTATTGTACTGCCATGAACTTGTGATTTACCATTGTGCGAGCTTATGATGGAAGAATATGAACGCAAACACGTATAACTAGAAACAGACATAACTTGAAAAATGCACATTTAGTTAAAGACACTTATATCTAGAAATAGACGCATATCATTAGATATAGACAAGTAAAAAGTTCTTTTCATGAGTATAGTTCCTCAAGTTATGAATTAAAAGATAATTGTAAAGTTTCAGCGTCCTGTCTGAAAAGTGTCTTTAACATGAAACCCAATTAAAATGGGACTGAAAAGCCCCTGGAACCTAACTTGATATCGTGAGTCATAGAAGTGACATCGCTTCATTAGCATATTCTTAGGCATGTATTATCACCGTAGGAGACAGTGAGAGTGGTAGACCTTATACGGTTTTAAATCTCAACCTTTTCGATTACGAAGACAATTTCTTAACTTCATGCTAGTAGTTATTTTTTAATTGGTAAAATAAATAATAAGACAAAATTATTATAAACTCAGTCACCGTTGTAAATGAATTCACATTTTATTCAGGAGAACAAGTATAGTCATTGGAAAAACAGTATTATATGTGAAAGATATATTTTAGTGAGTCTATTATTGAACCCATTATATCGCGATCCGTAGGGTTCAACGATCATATGCTGGGATATACTGAATTATGGACTAAAAGCGTATTATCTGTGCTTCTTTATGAGGTTTGCAAATAATGAGAGTGGCAACTAAACAATGGAACTAATTCTTATTGGGAACATCCCTGTCATTACCAGTAAGCGAGGATGGCAGGTATTATGTGGCGATAAAACGAGGGAGGGGAAAAAGTTTAAACTAACGGCGATAACAATAAAAGTGCCGCATTAAAACATTTGGGAACGTTACTTACCTAGCTTTAAAAATCGAAATATTTGTACCAATGTACCCAAAATATCTTTTCCGAAATCTTCCGTTCTTGTGATAAACATTTGTTTCCTTGGAAATGCTTTCAACCATTCCTTTAAATGCAAGGAATAAAAACTACCTGATATGGGCGTCTGCAAAGAGAGGAAAAATGATAAAATATTGTTTGTACATCATTGATCTAAAATGTTCAGAAAGCTTAAAAAATAAAAAATATCGTTAAATCCCCCTGTCATCATCATCATCATCAGCAGCATCAGCATCATCATCATCATCTTATTTTTATTATTATTATTATTATTATTATTATTATTATTATTATTATTATTATTATTATTATTATTATTATTATTATTATTATTATCGAAAATTACTTCCATTCATCTATTCTATAAGATTCTGAATTTCAATGTTTAATCTTAAATAAAATATTTGTATGTTTAAAAGAAAAAATTAAATACGACAAGACGGATATGGTACAAATGTTTCGTTTAAAATATAATCCATAGTTATTATATGTGAGGTGTAAAGTAATAAAATAGATCCCATCCCAGATACATCACATTTTTAATCATATAATAATGTTGTTTCTATGCATCTGATAATTTTATGTTTTGTATGGATATGTTAGTGTCATGTTTGTTTTATCCACATGATTATGTTATGTTTGTATGCATATGATAATGTTTTGTATGCATTTGAAAATGTTTAGATAGCGTTGTAATAAAGTGTTATTTTTTCACAAGCCTTTACAACGCATTATCTGAAGAAGGTCAACACAGTAGTAATTAAATGCACATCTATTAAGATTGTCAAATAAGTGGATTGCATTGTACTCGGCTGTGTATCTTTCATTGTGTTGTGTTCCCTTGCCTGTTTTATGTTGCATTTGACCTATGCTATATTATATATTGAATATGATGTCATATTCATTAATATGTATGTATGTATGTATGTATGTATGTATGTATGTATGTATGTATGTATGTATGTATGTATGTATGTATGTATGTATGTATGTATGTATGTATGTATGTCTGTCTGTCTGTCTGTCTGTCTGTCTGTCTGTCTGTCTGTCTGTCTGTCTGTCTGTCTGTCTGTATGTATGTATGTATGTATGTATGTATGTATGTATGTATGTATGTATGTATGTATGTATGTATGTATGTATGTATGTATGTATGTACGCACCTATATATGTATGTATGTACGCACCTATGTATGTATGTGTATGTACGGATGTATGCTTGTGTGGCTGTCTGTTTGTCCTTATTTATGTTTTGAATACTTCAGATCGCGAATTAGCTTCACCAGACATCTGTTCAATCACTGATAAACCAAGATCTAAAGTCATAGTAGTCTTCGAGACCGAAGGACTATCAACAACAACAACAACAACAACATTTGTGTTTTGAATACGTATAGGGATGTAACATAAATGACGTAAATACCCGAAGAGATCCAAGAATTGACGGTGTATAAAGACATGCTCGCATCGTTCTGTTCCGTGTGCAATTCCTGAGAAGATCCAAAGACAACAAAACGTCCTTATGAAATTCGTCTGCAGTCGAACCAAAGGATGCGTGTAGGTAGTTGCTGAAAAGCCTGTAAATAAATAAATAAATAAATAAATAAATAAATAAATAAATAAATAAATAAAATGTGGCTGTCAAACAGCATGAAATTTATATCATGCCACGTTACACATACATTTGTATATTTAATTTTGTTTCATCGCTTCCATTGTTTAAGATCAGTCTTGTGGCCTACTTAGTAAAGCAGAGCTTGGGATGTGGGAGGTCGCGGTCTTGACACTAGGCCGAGTCATACAAATGTCTTTTAAAATGGTACTTCCAGCTGCCTCGCTTGGTGCACAGCTTTAAGAGGTTAGTGCTAGACTGATCAGCCTCGTGTCAGGATAACTTTTCTGGGTGGAAAATTATGCTATGTGTCAGTGACATGATGCCCCAGTACTAGACACCACTATAAATTGAAACACCGCAGATACATCGTAGCTATATGATTAAGTATTTGTGAAAGCTTCGTTAAAAGAAATTAAAAATCCTAATCCATCCAGTGTGTTGCATGTCTGTGTGGCACAGATAAAATAAATGGCAAAACTTCATTCCACACAATGGCTGATTCTGTACATAGGTCAAATATCACTAATCGCGATACATAATGTAGTAAAGTATCAAAATGGATGGAATTATCGAAAAGTATATCGGTACTTACAAGCACTATGCATATACAAATATACATTGCAAAAGCAACTATGAAATAAACATTTACATCAGACCACAGTTATAAAAAGTACCATATTCGCTTAGTACTGAAGAGCTTTTCTTCTTCTAATTTTAGATCAGATATATTTTTTCACCTAGAATAATAACTCCAATATGTACAAAAAAATTAAAGGACTGGAATTCAATCTCAATAGATAAATACCTGTAAATATTCAAAAAGTCAAAAATTATGCATCATTGAATAATTGTATGAAATATCACTGTGTGGACTGCGCAAATAAATCTACAAGTATAATGTGGAAACACATTAAGGACAGTAAATGTAATGTATAAATATGTCCATTGTTACAGTTTCATGTGATATTCGCACTAAAATGTCAGACATAGAGAATATCAAACACTTTTAAAACTATAATAGCATAAAGTAGAGTATTAGATCAACCTCTCAACTGGATCACGAAGAAGAAGGATGAGCTTTAAATTGGGATTCAAGTGTCGAATCACATGTATGTCAGTGTAGACTGGTTCATCAGCATTTTGATCATTTTGAGGAATGTCCCGCCAGCTAGCTTGATCCCAGAAGTCCATTGGGTCACCATGGCCTGTAAAAGGACTTGTGTGTAATAAATGCGAGGCTTATTCATCCAACATAAACAATTTTGTTGTTTAAGAACAAAACCAAATAAGAATTTTATCCCAAACTGACGGAACAAAGAATTTTGATATAAAACAGAGATACCTTGCGCATGAGTTACGAATCCTCGAATTCGACATATTCTTGGAATTTGATTCGGAAACATGGACTCAACCGCCTAATAAAACAATCCTAACGTTTTGCGTGTGTGTGTGTGTGTGTGTGTGTATATATATATATATATATATATATATATATATATATATATATATAGATGCAATAAACTGACGACGAACAGTACGAAACTAGTAACTAACTAGCCTAAGCACTATCGACTCTTAATGAGTCTTTTTCAAAGGCAAATACAAAACATAGTTACGACAAACAAATAAACACAAAAACGTTGCGTTTGTAAACCTCTACATTTCTATCTTCACATGTGCTAAAACTATAAATACAACCAGCTTGTATAGACTAGTTGCGGAAACTGAAAACGTTGTATAATTCCCTAAAAGTCTACAAGCCAAAGCGACATCTATTTTTACTTTGTGTACATATGTAACGCAGATTATATCCCGGATATTTGGTTCTATACCGGTTATTCTTATAGTAAAAATTGAAGGATAAGAAGATTTAGAAAATGTTAAATTCTACTAGTGCATAGTTTTCATTTTCTAGTCTTCTTAGTTTAGACCGCTTGGTTTCAATGTTCTAAGGCGGCGTATCCAGTATGATTCCTTTTCCTTCCTGGTTTCGGAACTCCAGCTGTGGTTGTTAGCAATAGCGATAAGTATTATATCACTGAAAGTGTGGCCAGGGGAGGAGAAGTGTTCTGCGACCGGGCTTCTGTACAGCTTTTTTGTCATCCAATCAGATCTATGAAGGTTTATCCTTATGTGTAGCTTTTCAGTTTCTCCCACGTACTGAAGGCCACAGATCTTACATGTGATGAGATAAATCACGTTCTCTGTTTTGCACGTTTTGTGTGGACCATGTATGTTTAGTTTTTCTTTAGTCACTGTGCTAGTGAATGTCTTGGTCTCTATCATATGTTGATAGATTTTGCATCTTTTATCGCCACATTTGTTTGTCGTAACTATGTTTTGTATTTGCCTTTGAAAAAGACTCATTGGGAGTCGAAAGCGCTTAGGCTAGTTAGTTACTAGTTTCGTACTGTTCGTCGTCAGTTTATTGCATCTATTTTAATTAATCCCTGACAGACGTGATCCCTTGGTGGATCCAGTACGCTTGAGAGGGTTGTTATTCGCCATATGATTTGTATTCTTTATATATATATATATATATATATATATATATATATATATATATATATATATATATATATATATATATATATATATATATATATATATATATATATATATATATATATACATATATGCAGTGCACACTGTAGATACTCTACAACTAACCATAACACAAGAAGTCAATATATTGTTTCAAGGCACATTACACCAGTAAACCTACATCACATTTGCTACCATGGCGACATAAAGGGTATCTACTGAGATCATTCCCATTTATTCCATAGTGTAATTTACCGGTTTCCTCCCATACCTGTGATACTGCAGTCACAACAACCAATTTACACCATTAGATTGTCTTAAGTACTCCATCACTCAAGGGTCACATAAGCGGATTGGGTTTGAATTCGCTACCCATTGACAATGGCACCAAGGAAATACACTAAGTCATTTTCTCCGGACTTTAGCTCCTAGCAATTGGCTAATTATTTCGGGCTAAGGGATATTTCCCATTGCATCTAATTCCAGTAATTAAATAAGTAATAAAACAAACCTAAGAATTGTATAAAGCAAGCGATATCACCAAATGCGTATCATATTAATTTATATATATATATATATATATATATATATATATATATATATATATATATATATATATATATATATATATATATATATATATATATATATATATATATATATATATATATATGGGTGGGTGTGTTACGACCATGTGGTTAATTGTTTTTTTTTTAAAAAAATTGTATCATTATATTTTATTATGATGATCGTTATGTTCACGTGATTTAATAGTTTGTGAAGAAACATCTTGTTTATATAGAACGTAATTATGACTCGTGGCATCGGTAAGCTATCTTTTAAATTGGCGTAAACGATTGGTTGTGGCCCAGTGCATATGTGTTTACATCGTTGTCAGATAAATAAGGCAGAGAACAACTTGTCTAAGGTTTTGTCATCTCATTTGCATACACCTGAAACTGGACAGTTCTTTTGCCAGATTGTATACCCGTTTCTATTGTTTTTCAGGTTTTAAGCAAACTTATCTGAATTCCTTCTTGCTGTCCATGTTCGTGTAATGCGATTTGCAGATGATGAAATAACCATGAATTCATCGTACACATACATAAAGTTACGTCTTAGATCGGTTTAGAAACAATTAAGTCACTGTAAAATAGTCGGAATCGTTTATATTCCTTGAGAAGAAGGTTTTATATTTTTCTTTTGCTGGAAAGAGTTTATATTTCTTTACATATGTTGAGCTCCAAGGGTATTATGTTAAAAATGACAGATATGAGAGTTTATTTACTCCCAAAATAATTATAATGTTTCCCTTGAGAACTCTGCAAGTGGTTTAGGAAAAAAGCATTCAGTGACATATATTTTAGATTGGAACAGTACAGTGCAAATTATGGTTCTATGTGAAATTCTGGACATTTGTGTGAAATATTCATTTAACGTCATCATCCTCCATCTTCGAACCAACTTGAGCTACAAACTCAATTCAGTTAGAAAGATCTTTTTATTGATAGGACTAACATATGTTTAAAATTCTCCACAACAATAAGTAAATCTTAATTCGCATTTTTAACTTTTTGCAATGTTTACTAGGGAAAAAAATATTTTTTTAACTTACAAAGCTTGTTGTCTTCATTCATTTCATTCTGTTACTTTGATAGCCGAAGAGTAACTATAAACTATATATATATATATATATATATATATATATATATATATATATATATATATATATATATATATATATATATATATATATATATATATTCTATGCACGCTGTATCAATGGTATACATGGAGATGCACAAATATTTCATAAAAGGCAAACGAGGTGTGAGGTCTTTCCTTTCGATGAAAACTTTATACGTCTCGTGGCATATCGTTGATGCAACGTATGTGACAGGGTTCTTTATAGCATTGAATAGTTCGTAACGAGTTGGGGTGGGGTGTTTCCAATATTCATTTAGATGTGGTACCCTACCAGGCTTCGATTATCGTTCAGAAGTTAGTGATATATTATATTCAATCACTCAAACTTCACAATGCACCCCTTTGGCTCGACCATTCGAGCCTATCTCACCATATGAGTTATAGTGTGAGTTTCGCCCTGTCCTTGGCTTTTCTCATCTCCTGATTTTTTCCGCCTATCTGTTTGGATCAACTTACTCCTCTTTAACAACTTCTCCTCTAAATCCTCGCCTTTTTGTCGACTCGGACTTGTCGATTAGGACTGCTGCGACAGTCGCGCTCCAGTCTTTCTCTCTCTCTCTCTCTCTCTCTCTCTCTCTCTCTCTCTCTCTCTCTCTCTCTCTCTCTCTCTCTCTCTCTCTCTCTCTCTCTCTCTCTCTCTCTCTCTCTCTCTCTCTCTCTCTCTCTCTCACTCACACATTATTGACTCGGGTTTCCTACCGCCATATGGATGTTGTTCCATAAAAAGCTTCATTTGAAGCTTCCGTTCTTTGTTCCCAATCCTTTTTTCTTTTATTCCCGCCAATTTCACGAGTGGCATTCCCGTAGTATTTCTTACCAGTGCCTCCTGGCAGTCTCGTGTGTATAATGACTGATTTTGGTAGCAGTTACTAATAATCTCCGAATCTAAGACTTGGGTCCACCCACTAGCTGAATTCGGATAGGATGTAGGTAGTCTGCCCCAATCAGCACGGCTCCCTTTTGATCTACGACCAATGTATATAACACATGGGTACGAGGTACCGGTTGGGCTCAAAAAAATGAGTCTTTTGGCGACCTACAAAATCGCTCGACACTGCAGGCAGCTATTGTTCACACATAAAACACTTTGAACAAGCCCTACTTTTATACCTCCGATTAATTCGGGCTTGCGGAACGTAACACATCTCTCACTTGAGAATAATATGAGGATTGAATTTACCTATATTTGCACTGATTGCTAATGTGATAAGAACACGAAGATACGCGAATCTACGATTATTTACTGCACGATATGCGTCATTTCAGCAAATCGGCTCATGAAGTGGACGCCTACGTGGTCCGTTCTTTTCGCGTATCTGATCTGCATATGATACTGCAGCAAGAACAGCGACCAACGCTGCATCATGCGTCCGTTCGAGTGTTTCGCCTGCGCAAGGTAGGGGAGGGGTTGGTGGTCGGTCTCCAGTATGAACATCAACCCGTACAAGTACCGCTTGAACCGTGATACGTCGAACACGATTCCAAGGCATTCCCTCTCAGATACGGAGTAGTTCTTCTCGGCATAAGAGCCACATCGTGCTCTTTCAGGAGTTTTGCTTTTAAGCCGGTGTCACACGCTTCAGTGCTCAGCACGAAGTCTTGCGACAGATCCGGGAGACGGACAAGAGCGTCAAATATCAGTCTATCCTTCAGCGTTCAGCATTAACTTTACTCGGGGCCCGTTTCCTGGTCAGGTCAGACAACGGCCTTGCAAGGGCGTTGATATTGGTCACATTCTTCTGGTAATATCTGGCCAATCCCAGATATAACCTCACCTCAGTCTTCTTTGTGGGAAGTACAGCGTTTCAAAGTTGGTCCACCTTCGACCTTTCTAGAAACAGCGTGCCTTGACACAGTGTGTGTCCCATATAGTCCATCGCCCGGAACTAAGGTGACATTTGGAAGGGCGAGCCGTCAATCCCTCTATACATAGCCGTTCCAGAACGACTGCTACTACACTTGGGTGTTCACCCACAGTCTACGTGGCTAGCAGATCATCCATGAAGTTGTGGACACCTCTATCGCGCAAGGGTTCCAACAATTTATGCATCTTCTAGAGATGACGCTGGGTGCATTCTGGACTCCGAAAGGCATGACTAACCACTGGTAGGTCCCGTCGGTAGTATCAACGGCGAGATTTGCCCTATCCTCTTTCTTTACCGGAATTTGCCAATATCCTTTGGACAAATCCAACTTCGAAAAATACTTCGCTATCGAAACAGAAGCGAAGATATGTTTGGGGTCAGGTAGCGCTTTAACTGAAACTTCTGTCATCTGATTCAGCTTCCGATAATCGACACCGAAGAGATGGATGCCATTCTTCCTCTGCACCAAGACTACAGATGAGCTCTAAGGAAAATCTGCGAGTTGCATTACTCCCAGGCCAATCATCTGCTCGAACATTTTCTATATCAGATTATTTTAATGTCTAATGAGTGTAAAGTCATCAGGGATCCATAGGCATATAATAAACATCACACAGTTTCAAGGCTGTTTCTAAATGTGTATAACTGCGACATGGCTGGATCCCAATTTCATATATCCAGATTTATGATGGGACATTATGCTAGTCATAGTTTGGATGGTACATTATGCTGACCATAGTTATGATGGCACATTATTGCAAATCGGTTATGAGAGCATATTATACTGACCATAGTTATGATATCATCTTATACTGACCATAGTTGCGATGGCATATTATGCTGACCATAGTCATGATGTCACATTGTGCTGATCTAAACTGACGCACTTTGATGTTAAGACCATAAAATGTAAGTGTAATGATTAAAGATTATTTTATTGTTTGATTTTTTATGGCTCATTACCATAGTATAGTTTATATTGCGATAAAAATAATATGACTTGACCAGACAAACACCAATTCAGTATACTTGGTCTTGGCAAGAGTTTAATTGTTACACCGCAGATCCCGACACCATCACGCAGACATGGCCCCACCACAGCCAGCAGACCTAGGCCCTACTCCAGCAGACAGACCTGGCCCCCCCTCCAGCAAGTAGACCTGGTCCCTACTGAAGCAAACAGACCTTGCCCGACTTCAGCAAGCAGACTTGGCCCCCCACTCCAGCAAACTGAATCGGTCTATATTAAAAATAAATGACCTGGCCCCCACTCCATCAAGCAAACATGGCCCCAACCAAGCAAGCAGACCAAGGCTGCACTCCAGCTAACAGACCTGGCATTCACATAAGCAAGCAGACATGATCCCTACTCCAAAGAAAGACCTGGCCTCCACACCAACAAGCTGACATGGCTCTCACTCCAGTAGGCAGATCATTCAAATACATCTGTTCCTTTCCATAAGGTGGAATGTAATGTGAGATAAAAAGAGAACATGACTCACCTGTAACAAGAGGATGGTACTCTCCGTAATCTTTAATGTATACTATATTTGTCTGAATCGTCTTAGCATCGAATAGGTCCAAAAATGTAGATAACATCATTATGCTTCCAGGCACATCCCTATGAAATCCTTCTATAAATAATAGAAAGAAAACAATCTCGAAAGAGCTTTCTTATTGCTAAAATAATATTAATTTATTACCTTGACTACATCAAGGAAATAATCATACACAATTACAAAACGTTTTTCCCGTCCTTATTAAAACTATGATTACTAGTATTTCGTATAAAGAAGAAATAAATATAGTCAAATGGAATATGATTCAAGTATACTTGACTTGCACAGTTCACAGTTATTTCAAAGAAGTGTATAGCAAATGATTATACTGATATATACCAACCATTTCCCTAAATCATTGCCAGTTGGGTTTTAGTTACACATGCATACGCTTAGATACATAATATTTTGACTAAATTCCAATAATCTTGAAGAATATGCTGATGAAAATATAGTTTTGAACGATTTGATTTACTAATAGTTTACATGCACTACAAGGATGAAATCCAGAATGTCTGCAATCAATAATCCCAAATTAGTGTTTTTATTAGTCAGGGTACTGTAATATCAATGAATAATAAAAGTAAATGTCTCCCCATAAATTGTACTCGAATACAACTAAAATGTGATTCATCAGAGTGATATAAACGAGTAATTCATGTTTATGTTTACATCAACCTTGTATAATAAACCTAGTCATAAAAGTTGACCATGATGTGGGGAAATTTTATCCCCGAGAACAATGGAATAATTTAACTAATGCTAGAACTTGAATTTCGGCTATCAGTAACCAGCGTACTTACAAAGAAGAAAAAAGCATGAGAATAGTCAGGTAGCCCTGGTATCTACTTTCAATTACGGACAATTGCCAAACACACGTTAAAATTTTATAATACGCATACACACACAGACACACAAATATATATATATATATATATATATATATATATATATATATATATATATATATATATATATATATATATATATATATATATATATATATATATATAAAGAATACAAATCATATGGCGAATAACAACCCTTTCAAGCGTACTGGATCCACCAAGGGATCATGTGTGTCAGGGATTAATTAAAATAGCTGCAATATACTGACGACGAACAGTACGAAACTAGTAACTAACTAGCCTAAGCGCTTTCGACTCTTAATGAGTCTTTTTCAAAGGCAAATACAAAACATATATACGATAAACAAATAAACACAAAAACGTTGTGTTTGTAAACCTCTACATGGCTGTCCTCATATGTGATAAAACTATAAATACAACCAGCTTTTATAGACTATATGCGGAAACTGAAAACCCGATACAGTAATGAATTATTTGATTACTTTGTCTCTTCAAGTGCACATTTTCACATGACCTGGATACAGGTCAAGTAGTAGAGGGAACAACAGAATCTACCCCAGAGACCTATATCTCCCTCCAAACAAACTGAAAGGTTTTCAGTTTCCGCATCTAGTCTATACAAGCTGGTTGTATTTATAGTTCTAGCACATGTGAAGGCAGCCATTTAGAGGTTTACAAACACAACGTTTTTGTGTTTATTTGTTTATCGTATATATGTTTTGTATTTGCCTTTGAAAAAGACTCATTATGAGTCGAAAGCGCTTAGGCTAGTTAGTTACTAGTTTCGTACTGTTCGTCGTCAGTTTATTGCATATATATATATATATATATATATATATATATATATATATATATATATATATATATATATATATATATATATATATATATATAATGTCTGTGTGTGTGTGTGTGTGTGTGTGTGTGTGTGTGTGTGTGTGTGTGGTTAGAATAGACAGAAGTTGAGTGACGAACGAACAGGCATTTACCATTTCCATGGCGCTTCCATGTCCAGAACCATGTTTCCTTCTTGAGTATTCCATTATTTGGTACAATCTGGGGATGCTTTAGCATTCTTTTGAATAAATCAGATGTACCACTTTTACACACACCGAAGATTTGAAAGTACGGTAGACATCTCAAGGTAGAATTATTCTCGTAATAACAGGGATTTCGGTAATTCTTTAGAAACGTCTGTCTCTCCTACAAAACATCAATACCAAAAGCTTACCTTGGGAATACCTACAAAGGAATGTGATATATGAACTATATTTTATAGTCTTTATTTTGTGTGAAATAAAGTTTTAAAGAGATGAAAATTTTAGAAAGAATGTTTTTCACAGCCACATTCATTTACATTTTAGTGGTATTACGTAAAAGTTAAATTATTGCAACAATTGCAAAGTATGTGCGCCAAGAAAGAAAACATACCAAGGAAGAAGTTATGAGAAGCTAAATATAAATGGATAATCTATAAATCACTGGTGCAGAATCTATTTATCACATTTTATACGGAAAATACAGAAAATATGACGATGATAGAGTACTAACTTATAGCTGAACATTAAAAATATTCTAGCAATCAAAATTAAATTATCTCAATATTATTTACTTAAATAAATCAAGATCAACTTCCAAAAATATATCGACTTTAATGTATTCTTCAATAGCTACACTTTTCACTAAAAATCATGAATTCTATGTCTGCTTTGTCAATATAAGATTCTAGATCTTCCATGAAAACTTTAATAACCGCTTCGAAAGGTTTAATGTCAATAAACATTGTAAATAATCCATTTTATCTGTAGAAAATGTGAAAAAACATTACTCAATACTTCTTAAGAAATTCACTTCGCATGTAAAAGGTATGTAGAAAAATTGTAATATATTAAGGTTTTTCTAATGAAACTGGATTATCTTTACAATGTAGCAACAAATGTCGAGATAGTCAGAAAATATATTATTATCATCACTAGTAATATCTTCATACTCAATAAAACCTGAAAGTGTTTCATTTATTTAATATTGTCTATTTTTGTTCATTATGTCTATAGATCTTTTAATAAATAATTGACAAATTTTCATGGGTTTTCTTTGAAACAGAATCATTGTGGGTGAAAATGTGATAGGGGGATGGGGTGTCTAATGGAAGGAAATTGTACTTGTTTGGAGGGAGATATAGGTCTCTGAGTTAGATTCTGTTGTTCCCTCTACTACTTGACCTGCATCTAGGTCAAGTGAAAATGTGCACTTGCAGGGACAAAGTAATCAAATAATTCATTACCGTATCGGCCAGTCTGTGGATATCCTTTTCTTGGAATTAGATTCAGTAGATGTGTTGATATACTTTTTAAATTAAATTATTCATTTTGAATTAGATTAACACATCATTAACTTTTTAAAACAATTACGGATTGCTTTATTCTGCCACACCAGGACAATCAAGAGTATTAGATTTTTCGTTTTGCAGTTAACACCATTTTTCAGCAAACACTAAGTCAGTATATATTGGAAATGTAATAGCGCCTGTAATAATCACGTCCTCATATAAAGCTCTCTCTCTCTCTCTCTCTCTCTCTCTCTCTCTCTCTCTCTCTCTCTCTCTCTCTCTCTCTCTCTCTCTCTCTCAAACACTCACACTCGCGCGCGCACGCTCAAGCAAGCAAGCATTAGCAGAGCCCAAGGCTCGAATCAGAGCCAAGAGAAGTGAGATGGCAGTGGTAAAGACCACCAGTTTTAACCAAAAAATTTCTGGAAATAATTCGAAACCTTCTTTATTTTTTGAATTGTGATGTGACATTTACGATTTTTTTAATTTATTTCAAAATCCTCTGTGTGCCCTGAATTTAAATTTTTAACTTAGTAAAAGAAATACTTTGTTAGTTTTGCTAAAATTGTTGGTTTTCACTTTCTTCCTTTTTTATTTTAATACCTAGAGTAGTAAAGAAAACGTATCCATAGACTTTATGATTATCACAAGTTACATAACATATTTAGCTCTATCACCTAATTAACACCTAATTAATTAAATATACAGAAACAATGATATCACTATAAATGATTAACTACCAAAATTATAGAAACTTAATTCCGGCAGATACATTCAATGTGCCACAAAATATTTACAGCTACAGTCACTATGACCTACGAGAAACCCATTCGAAAGAGACCTATATCATTGCCTATGACGAAAGGTACATTATCCAAGCTTTTTGATGGAAAAGTGTCGAGCAAGAGAAGGGAGTATGAATAAGGGCAAATGTGAGGTTGGGTGTGGAATCTGTGTCCACCTCGAGTGTATGTATGTATGTATGTATGTATGTATGTATGTATGTATGTATGTATGTATGTATGTATGTATGTATGTATGTATGTATGCATGCATGCATGCATGCATGCATGCATGCATGCATGCATGCATGCATGTATGTATGTATGCATGTTGTTGTTGTTGGGCTTAACGCCATTTTTCAGCACACGATTCTTGGCGGCCAGTATTAATGGTGGAGGAAGAAACCTGGAAATCACCGGAAAGAACCACCGACCCACGAGAAGCTACTGGCAAGCTTTCTCACATATCCACATTCGCCTAATCTTAGATTCGAACCCACGCAGACAGATGTGAGATGGCAGTGATCCGTAACGGACAGCGCTTTAGACCACTCGGCCACTCGGGGCCCATTGTATGTATGTATGTATGTATGTATGTATGTATGTATGTATGTATGTATGTATGTATGTATGTATGTATGTATGTATGTATGTATGTAGTAGGTATGTAGGTAGGTAGGTAGGTAGGGAGGGAGGGAGGGAGGGAGGGAGGGAGGGAGGGAGGCAGGTAGGTAGGTAGGTAGGTAGGTAGGTAGGTAGGTAGGTAGGTAGGTAGGTAGGCAGGCAGTAAGGTAGGAAGGTAGGCAGGTAGATAGGAAGGTATGCATGCATGCATGCATGTATGAATGTATGTTTGTATGTATGTATGTATGTATGTATGTATGTATGTATGTATGTATGTATGTATGTATGTATGTATGTATGTATGTATGTATGTATGTATGTATGTATGTATGTATGTATGTATGTATGTGTGTGTGTGTGTGTGTGTGTGTGTGTGTGTGTGTGCGTGCGTGCGTGCGTGCGTGCGTGCGTGCGTAGGTAGGTAGGTAGGTAGGTAGGTAGGTAGGTAGGTAGGTAGGTATGTATGTATGTATGTATGTATGTATGTATGTATGTATGTATGTATGTATGTATGTATGTATGTATGTATGTATGTATGTATGTATGTATGTATGTATGTATCCTTCTTACCAAGCATAATAAATCCTCTGCTGATGTTTTACGACGATGTTTGGTACAATCAATGTTGTTCTCCCATTCCATGCCTTCTAGCACCTTCGCAGTGGTTGACTTTAAACCACCATGTTTGTTTGTGTTTGATTCAATGCACGTTTTATTGTACACCAATGTATTGACTTGTCTGCTTATTTCACTAAGAACGTTACTCGTCCTGTTCGACAAGTTAAAAGGGAATAAATGCACATCGACGCTTAGATCACTTGAACATTGCAATGTTATAAAAAATATTACAACAGTTAACAAAGAAATGGAGGTAAAAGGCCAGACATAGTTCTTCAAGAAGTTCATCTGAAATTGCAAATTGATAATAATAATAATAATAATAATAATAATAATAAAAATAATAATAATAATAATAGCGATGATAATAATAATAATAATAATAATAATAATAATAATAATAATAATAATAACAATAACAATAACAATAATAATAATAAAACTAACATAATACGGGAAAATAAAACAATACAATTAAACCTTTTACTTTGTTGAGAATTATTTTTTAGTTGGACAACATTGAAGGAAGTAATAAATTCACAATTAAACTATTTAGTATTAAGTAAAAGGTAATAAACGGATTCAAATGTTCTCTCCTTTCTTTTCTCCATCATTTATAGTAAGCTGACGTCAGAGTAAAATATATATACCTTTCAAAGTGTAAGATTTTTTCAGTGATAGATTACACGTCACGAAATCTTATCTCATTCAACTGGATTTCTCTAGGATTTTGACGTCTATTGGACAAACATCCAAATGGATTGATTATGACGCACTTTGCATATCGCTAAAACACATTTATCATCACCTGATAAACACCATTTGTCCGAAAAATCTCGATTTTTCAAGCATTAATTATCAAAGTTTTTCGTTTAGATGTGACTTTATATGCCGTATTCACCCCTGTGTAAGGCTTCAGAACTGTAAACGTATCAAACAAAGATTAATCATTGCATCAGTGACAAACATTGAAAAAGTAGTCGCAGTGCCCTTGTAAAAGGCGAATACTGACTTATTCCTCGCTTTTTATTGGCTTTAAGCATCAGCAAACACAAGACTGCACAATGTGCAAACAGCACAGCGTTTGGCAACCACAAACATAATAATGGATTTCACGCCTCAGGGCATCTTACGCACAATCAATATGTAAGACACATAGAACCAATTAAATAAACGATTATTCGATTGCTTTTATGGGTGGTATATCTATTATCTCACCTGAACTTAAATATCCACGCACATATACATTCTCTGCTTATCTTTCATGCATTCATATCCATGCTAATTTCTGATTAACTAGTTTCACCCCTCCCACACTCTACATTTTACCCTATGTTTCATATCTTTAAGGCACTGCCACAAATTTGATATCTGAGAGTTGTGAGGTTTTTCTTCAGATATTCCGGTTGTTTAACTTCTATCATCCGTTCCTAGTTTGGTTAAATCTTTTGGGACAATTTTTAGTAGATTTCCGATCCTTTGTGAGACCGTTTCGGTGACCTGATAGATTGAGGATCCGAATCAGACGCAGGGCCAGTCATGGGTCCGAACCTTGCCGAAAGACTTATAAAAATGATATTAACATCTGACGTGCTTGGCGCTCAGCATTTAGACACCTTTTGTTTGAGTTAGGCTTAGAAGTGGATACGAAAATTAATTAATGAAGAACCACATTGATTTTATAACGAACACTAACAGTTATTGTACACATTATTTTAAGGAAACAAATAACACGTCGAAACCACACGTCATCTTCCCGTCTCAAGCTAACGTCACTGCAAAATGTAGCACATAATACTATCGTAATATCATCACAGGCGTTTGGTTGTTCCTTCCTAACGATTTCGTTTACATGTGATCGGTCTGAGAATCATATTTTATGGAACACTTCAGTAATTTTAGAGGTGTGAGTAACAACTTCCATGTACATGCTTACATAATTTGGTGGACATATCATTTAAAAAAGACCTAATATATATATATATATA